>CABFVX010001116.1:175929-190138 GCA_902151425.1 Timema shepardi
GGCGGGGGGGGGGGCAACCTTGTTCCTTTATACTAGGGAGATATTTTGGAGCAGTCGTATAGTATAAAGGAAGTGGATGCAATGTGTTCTTGTCAGAGAGCTGAGATCAGGTCCGGCGCAACCCTACTTATCTATTATATAGTTGGTTTGGGAGACACAAATGGGTTTTTAAGGTGAAAGCTTTCGTAGTACAAAATATTTCCATAATACAGGCATATGTGATGTTTTCTCACAATAAATTGTTACGTTGATAATTAACATTGAAGGAACCCTCTTGGTGATCAAATGATTTAAGGCGAGGGTCAGAAACCTATGGTCCACCGACTGATTTTATCTAGCCCACAAAATATTTAGCAAACAAACAATTTGTTCAAAACATGGACTTAGTAGCTAATTAGTACATGGGAAAGGTAAAGTGGAACTTTTTTTTTGCTCTACTTTTTTTTCAAATTAGCCAAACACTTTTTTAAAAACCCATATGGCCTGCGATATCAAAAAGGTTGCCGATTTCTGGTTTCTGGCTTCTCTCTCGCACTGGACTGGACTGCCAATGACAAGGAGATTTAAGGTTCGATTCTGGTTGGGTGCACTAGGGTGATTTTTCTTAAACGCTTTCAACTCTCATTCCAAACAAATATGGGTGCACTTCCTATAGAATCAACCATCTTTATCCCTAACATATTGACATAATTAACATAAAGTATACCCGAAAAGACAGTAGATACAGTGCTAAAAAATAGTAGGCTGGGAGTAGATACGAATATAGGGACTGTGACAAAAAAGGAGCAGGTAAAGGGAACAGGTCCAGTGTTGGAGCAGTAACAGATTGCTACTGCTCCACTAAAGAAGCAGTTTTCCCCATCCCTAACACTGTTGGTTAGGACCTGCTTCGGTGGCCGCATATTCTAAGGCACTACTATCGCAATAGACTAGAGTGCCGTTAACAAGATTATGGTTCAAACCCGGTCAGGTGTACTGGGAGTGGTTTTCCCTAAATGGTTTCCCACACTCTCCGCGCAAATACAGGTACACTTCCTCTAAATTAAAACTTACTCCCCCCCTAAATCATTAGCACAATTAGTAAATATTCGTGTATCCTGAATAAGTAGTAAGACATGGGGCTAAAAAAATCAACCTTATACACCCAATCTACAAGGTGAACAATTTAGTAGAAGCGCAGGTCCTAGTTTTTAACTAATACATGCACAGAGGAGGTACAAGTTGTCTTACATTTGAAAAGTGAACAATGACCTTGTCTTGGCATTTTCTATCAAACAAAAATAAAAGTTTTAACACCATGTGTCACTACTTGTTTGGGTTATAGGCACACGTAGGCCTACTAATTACTCTGTGTTAGGGATGAGTAAGGTTGAATTTAAAGGAAATGTACTCAATTTGCATGAAGGGAGTCTGATAAACCATTTAGGAAAAGCCAACCATAGTCCACTCGACCAGGATTCAAACCGATCTTTCTGACATTGGCAGTCTTAGTCTATTGGATTGACACCTTAGACCATTGGGCCACCAAAGTGAGTATAGCAGGAAGAAGAATATTTGTTTTGAAAAAATATTTATTGAAACAGTTTTAATTAAATGTATTTTGTATACAAACCAGCCACATTCTGAAGAAAAAAAAAGTTGGTACTAACCGGTTAATTTTTAGTAAGAGATCAGACTTTGATAATAATGACATAATATTACTATGCCAGACGGTGAGAATCAATATTGATTTAAAAAAACTTTAACAATTAAATAAATTGATATTTGTTATTGGCACAAACAAAATGACAAAGAACCAGTTAAAATGCTTATAAAATTACATTGTTAATATTATGTGAATACATATCAGTTAAAAGAAAAAGGAATAAGTTTAGTATAAAAATGAATGAATGATAAATTGATTGAATGAGATATATCTATCTATATATATCTATCTATCTATCTATATATATATATATATATATATATATATATATCAAAAGAATATTACCAAGTCATTTAGAAAAACCTAGTGAATTAATAAAAATTGTCATAAAAACAACAAGGATGAACACAATAACCATGAGAATGTATTAAACACATTTTTTCCACATTGGGTATGTAATTACTTTAATGGTTATTTTGTTATAGTTACCATAACTATTTGACTATAGGTTACTTTGATGGTTATTCTGCGATAGTTACCATAACTATTTAATAATAGTGGAGTTTTCTCAATTTAAGTAAAAAACATTGACTGATTTATTTTAGGGATTAAACTAAACTAAAATTGGTGCTATTAAACGCAAATTCACTTTGTAGTAGGGGTGAGTTAATTAATTTTTTACCCACGCATTTATTATTTTTTGTAATTTTTATGTTAAAAAGCTTTGCTCATATAAACATCACTTAGTAAATTGAAATGAAAGTAAAATTACATAATTTAAATTTAAAGTACATATCTATATGCTCTTTCTAGTAGGCTGGTGACTTATTTGTTGTATTTTTATCATTGCTCAAGAGTATCACAGTGTTGTTACTTTAAAGTTGATTATGGAATGAAGCTCTAAGATTCAAAATAGTTTTAAATAATTTTTGTAATTACATAGAAACATTAATAAATATTATTATTAGTTCTAGGGCTAGGTCATTGCAGATTATCCTACAAGTTGTTTACATATATATTTTTTATATAAAAAATGGCTTACAGGAGTATTAGCGGCTTATAATAGTGTGGCAGGTCCCAGATAATTTAGAGTGAACCAAGCATCATGTCATAATGAAGACTTCTGCACTGTTCACTTAAAAACAGAAACATGAAATCAACTTGAAAGTATAGCCATGCCCTTAGAAGTGCAAACACTTGAAAAAGGCCTTTTAGTTGTTTTTCAGAAGTGGATTTGGTGGAGTATAAACATTAAAATCCGTCATCAAAATAATATGATTTCACTAAGGCTTAGTCTACATTTGCTGTACGTTTATAAGGCTGTAGGTTCACACCTATCTAATGTGAAGAATGTTGTAACTCACATCAAGTTATTATTATTATTATTAGAACCGCGTCTTTAGGGTTATACACACTTAGGCTAATGTGTATTGGTAGGGTGATTGTGAGATGAAATGAAGGACCTACAGTTTAACGTGGAATCCGAACCACGGTGGAGGCCTGGCATTCCCCACATTCACAAGATGTCTTGTCAGAGGTGAAGGAAGGGTTTGGTAATCAGATAAATCTGTGCCGGGACCAAGGATTGAACCCCGGCCACCAGCACACACATCGAGTTGTTAGTTTAACTTTCATACCTAGGAGCTTAATTTATCAAAAGCCAGATAAGCTTGGAGTTGAATGAACACTTGAATAATAACAGCATTCATAACCAAATTGGGAAAATTATTTGCAAAGGAAACAAGTCTAGATTAAATTAAAGGACAAACATGAGTCATTACATTGAAGGCGATGCATGACCAATAAATAATAAAACTTAAATACTTACGCTTCACAGTAAGGTTGCTTGTTGAATCCCTTATATGTCCGCATATTCAGTGTCATATTACATTCATAGCACCTAAAACACTGTTTGTGCCAGATCTGGGAAAAAAAGAAAAGAGGGTTATCTAAAGTTGTGAATTTGCAGGTAAAGGGAAAATTACTATCAAATGAGTCAAATAAGGAACCCCTGTTTCAATAATCTACCAATGCTGTTAGAGAAGAAATTTAGATTTTTCAAACTGATTATTAAGTAACTTCTTATTATGTTTACAATACACACAGGTTTGAAAATAAAGCCTTTTGGAGGCTTACTAAGTAGAATGATGTATTCAAATATTCCTAAGTTTTAAAAACGCTCAATGAATTCACAACATAAAATTAAGATAGCCTACTGTGTGTGAGCTTGATATTTTTATCTTAATCATTTAAATGAATCACAAGGTATCTTATAAATTTAAATTTGAGCTTGAAATTTAATTTAAATAAGATTAATTTTAAATAATGTATAATATTAAAACATAATTAAATGATTAATAATTTTACAAAAGTTTAGAAAGTTCAACAATGTAGTTGATTACATGTGAGAAACCAGCAATATAAATAAATAGGCTATATTTGTTATCTACGTATTTGCTTTTATTTAAATTCCACCCCATTTACCCAAACTAAAAACGTAAAAAAGAAAGTAAACAATATTTCTTTATTAGCAGTCTTGATACCGTAACTAAAATTACTCGGAATTTTAATTTTAAAACTTAGCGTTGCTGGCCATAAAGCCTGCTTAAGCAATCAATTTTAAGTATAAATTATTGATATGAGAGTTTTAATAAACTAATGAAATGTGAATATGCCAAAATGGTTCCTATCCTGAGTTTCATCCTAAGATATGGTTCAATAAATAATGTCCAAGCTCCCAACTAGACAGTAGACTGCATATAATCCAAACAGGTAGTAAGACGCGGTGTAATAATAATATACAGTAGACAGTTTAAGTCCGACCAATGACAAGAGATCAAATGCAAGCAGGTCACATCTATACATTAGTACATACAATCTTTCTTCCACCCTACAACAAAGAGTAATTTACGACTATTGGCTAAACTCACTTGATTTTTGTTAGGAATATGGGGGTGAAGAGTAACAAGGTAAAGTGATGAACAGCTTCTGAAAGGTAAAGTATGGTTGAGTGTAATGTTCTATTCACTATAAAAAAACATTGACCATTCTGTATATTAGTGTGTAGTCTATCTTAGAATATGCTAGTTTGTTGAAACAAATTAATCACATTTTTTTAAATAAATGGAAAGAAAGTTTATCGCCATTTATGATATCTTTGGCCCTGATTATTTAGCTACACCACTAAATTTCAATCTTTAAAACAATATATATACTTGTTTATAGCTGATTGGTCTTTATTAATTTAAAAACATTCTTAAGTTAAAATTGAGCAGAAATGTAGTTCATTTAGATCAAATTATTTACACCTCTCAAGCTCTTTTGTATTCCATTTGAACACCAAATTAAAGCTTAGTAATTGAGCCACAAACCTCGTCTCAAGTAATCATCACATGACCTGTGACATTAATAATTTAGAATAGACTTTTTTAATTTTTATATGGAAAACAAATGTTTTTGTACAACTCAGTGTCTCACTACCATTCGTGTTACATGTGGATGTACCTATTGTATAATTATGCTAATGTGTTAAGGGATGAGGAAAGTTTAATTTAAATTAAGTGTACCTGCATTTTTGTGGAGGGAGAGCTTAAAACCACTCTCAGCCCACACAAGTGTAATTTGAATCGAGACATAGGCAGTCAAGTCTATTGTTAGAGTGGTGCCTAAGACCAGTCAACAACACAAGAAGGTTTTCAACATTGTTAAAGAATAATATAGGATAAGGCTTAGATAATAAGTGTTGAGTTTAATCTTGATATGATTTAAAGTTGATTGGAGATTGAGATGTTACATTGCATAAATTATGTACAATGAAGCACAATACATACACCCGAAAAATGTAAACAATAAAATAATGATAAACACATTAAAACTGATGAACTATAAAATGTATAATTGAACATTAGATGATAAAAGATGAGTGTGAGGTCTTGCAAATGCAATGATATCAACAAGTTCACTAAAAATCCTAGCTATGTGCCCAACTAATGAGCAATGCCCAAGTGTTTCGTCCCCTCTCACACAGTTTCCCTTCCAATTTTAAATATGCCTTGTTGGATCCACATAAAATACTGGTGAAAAAATTATAAAGAATGCCATGAATTGCAATTAAAAAATAATTCAAGTAGGCCTACCTTCATAAATGAACTTTTGTCTTGTTATTTAATGAATTCTTCCTTTCTGTGCCAAATGTAATTAATAATGATGTTACGTACAGTGTTATTTTCATGATTTCCTAAATCAGTTATTTGTGACAAAAAATATTTATGTTAAAGTGAAAAAAGACAAATTTTCTCTTTAATGCTAGTTTGTACATTGTTCCTGAATAATTTAAAAGGATAGTTATGTCTTAGAGCAAAAAGTTTGTTTAGTGTGTAGGCCTATAGCTTGTAAGGCCTACATGTATCATTTAATAATGTATGTTGGTAGAAGAACTAAATCTAAAGTAAGCCTACAGATTTCTTTAAAATAGGCGCTTATTTAAAGCGAATCAATCAAGACATTGGCAAACTGTGAAAACAAATCAATTGTTAAGTGGGTGAGTAATTGAAGTGAGATTTAAAAAAAAACAGTTTCCCTTGTGACCTGTGACATTTATCCAAACATCTACAAATTAAGCCCTAAAGAAAAACTTGCTGAACATACATTAACTAACCTTAAACAATATTTTCTTAAAATCATTTTTAACCAGAGTTATGAAGACTAGGATGTCTACATATAGCAATACGGTTTATATTTTAATGTATTGGTAGTGTAACACTGTCAAATGACGCAAAACTGCATTAAATCATCAAAAACTTAATAACCAGGAGTGCACAGAGTTATCACATTTAAAAAATAGAATAATGGACTTTCAAACATGTTAAATAACCAAAAAATTGAAATAATGTGTAAATTTAGTCATTCATGAGAATGACTTGACTATCTTAGAAATTCATCTCTTGAGAGTAGTTTGTCACTCACCTTATCTAAGCACTTCAATTCCTCTATAGGATATACAGTCTTTTCACACCTTGCACACTTTTTATTCATTCTAATAGTATAGAGTTCAACTTAATAATGAAAAAATATATAGAGAGAGTCTCAATTCACAACACTGAACAACTTACAAATGAAAGTAACAAGCGTTTAAAAAATGTTTCAACTGCCGAATTTGACTGTTGCTTCTTCCGAACAGTGAAAATGAAACGAAAGCTTGAGAAATGTAGGAGGGGCAAAGCAATTAAGCTACGAGAGTCAAAATAGATGATTTGTTAATAATAAGGAATTGATACCAATAAAAACGGAAAATTGCTATTACAAAAACATATTGTAATTTAAATTATTATAATAGAATTCCCCAATTGGATGTTATATAATTATTGTACAAATAGTATTTAATATTTAGATTGTTCTTTTGAATAATATTATAAAAGAGCAAAGTTGTCAAACTGTGGATATAAAACAACTATATTAATCTCTATAAAATAAATGGATGGACATCTGTGACTAAAGTTTTTGAGATGTCATTTATATACAATTGTGTAGGAAAGAAGGAAACTTTCGGGAATCTCTTTCTCTCCTATACCCATACAAGGCAGTGTGACATTTTACATCGTTCATTAATTTGATTGAATATATGAGATGCATCAAAGTGTGAATAATTAAATGAAATAAATGTGTTAATAAAAGCTTTGAAGAGGTAAATAAAATTCCAAATTGGTTAGTTTTTTTTCTTTAAATAAGTTGATGTAGACTATTATATATGTTGATTTTTTAAGTAAGCTCGATTGAAAGGCCTTATCTCATACCAGAATCCTACCCTAGTGTGGTATTTAAGTAGTATAGATGACCTTCAAGAAGGGAATTTCTAATTCCGTTCTAAATTGCCGTTCATCCTTCTAAAATACTAAAATATTATAGTATTCTGGTACGAAATAAAGCTTTACATATTGGGATTCATACTAAAATCAAGCTTTAGTAGATACCGTACATCCTACAAGCCTATAACATAAATTTTCATTTGAAAGTAAGACTTCTATACAAAGTATGTTATTTAAACCAATGTAATAGAGTTCTTAGCTAACTTGTTTCATTATAGTTGTATCATCGCTTATCCTATCTAATAGAAGAAATGACAAATACATTTATAAATATAGTTAATCAAAGACGGGAAGGGACAAGCATAAGAGAGCTATACCAGTTTATTTAAATTTAAACACGTTTATATAATTACATATGGTTTAACTATATCTTACATAAGACAGTCTTTTGTTAACTAATAGAATTTAAATCAGTTACTTTTGACATAGTTATCCCAATAGAGAACATTTAGAATGAAACACCTAGGCTATAATTGCAATCAACACTAGTAAGGTATAGTCTATATTAGGAATTGGAGTAATTCGTTAAAGTAGAACTAACATACATTCCGCTACTAAGTTGCATCTGCCTCAACACAACGACAATTTAAATAGGAATCAAATATTAATTTAAGGTTAAACAACAAAATATAACAACTATCCAGCCTAGTGGCTACTAGACTTAGACCTGAGAGACATTTTCATTATTAATAGTTAATGATATCAAACTCTAGAAAGTCCTAGTTTAAAGAGTAACAACGTTGGTAGTTAAATGAGCCAGCTAGTTTGAGTCAACCCCATAGTGAATTACGCGATACAAAGAATAGGCTCCTAGAAGAGGAACTATACATTTACAAATAGTTAATGGCGAGCTACCAGGAATCTAGACTATTAAGATACTATGACTGGTCTATTACTCATTGGTACTGCCTGGTCGTTCAGTAGTATATTTAACATTTTACCCATGTCTGGACACACTATATCTAACACAAACAGCTAAACATTAATTAATACAAGCGGCACATTTAGGCGGCTGTACAAAATAAACTATACCCCGTGGGCCACTACTCATGACTAGTAGCACACTCACAGGTTTATCACCGTAGAAAGAAAGGTACACCATTAGAAATATTAGAGACTGGTATCAGTCAAAGACCCAACTAGGTCATGGAACAAAGTGGTAGATAACCTGATCTCCAACATAATATGATCCTAAGCATTAAGTTAGTCGGAGCATGGCTATACAGTATAGGGCGTCTGAATATTGCCCAGGTAATTACGACTATGTCTTATTGACATAGAAAAATAGAGCAAGATCTCTAACATCTTAAACTATGTCTTATGGGCATAGAAAAATAAGTAAGAAATTCTGACATACAATATTATATCATATAAACATAGAAACAAAGAGTAAGAACTATAACAATCTAAACTATGGTTTATGGGCATTGAAAAACAAGTATGAAATCATGACATATGGACATAAAAACAAAGAGTAAGAACTCTAACAATCTCAACTATGCCATATGGGCATAGGGTAAAAACAAGATAGAAACTCTGACACACAAAACTCTGACATATGAACATAGAAACGAAGAGTAAAAACTCTAACAAAGATTACTAATTCAAATACTCATAGTGACAGACGTAGCTACACCTGCGGAAAAGAGGAGAGACCGACGCCTCACACATCATGATCACCAATTGCTTGGTTCGCTGATCCTTGCTTCACGTCCAGCCTGTTCCTTCGACGAATCGTTACAATTGAATACAAAATGTGAAACGAGGGATGGCTGTTTTCTACCAGAAGGACTGACGTATTCGGGAAGGGCGTCCACCGGGAAAAGGGGGAGGGGGTGAGTTTGCGGAATTGAGAAGAAATACATCTAGCACTAGTAAACGGCGATGACCACAACACAGAGATGCAACTTTTTCATTTCATCGAAGTGGGGCCAACGAGTAAGATGTCCTTTTGTTGAACCTCCAGTAACAGTCAGTTTGGGAATTTTCTTCAAGTTTTCCAACAACATGATTTCACCATGAGTAAATATCTGACACACATTATTTGAATTTATTAGTTTTTGTATTTATCGTTGTAATCATATATATGGTATTTTGAGTATAAGTGTTAATGGGACACTTAACACGTTACATAGTTATCGAACTTTCAACATAATATGGTTTCTGAAAGCAATATACAAGATTTGAGCCAACTTTTTTTAAAAAATGGTAATATAATAATACTTACTACAAGCCTAAAACCCTAGTGATCTTTTGAACGTATGGAAACTACACACAGTTTTATCAAATGTAACAGTAGCGTCTCGTGACCAAAATTATTAGGCAAGCTTGGAAGTGGTGCCCCCAAGCTTAAAAGAGGAGGTTCTGGAATTATTTTTTCAAATCTTTTATGCTTCGGTTTTTTTTAATGGTAGTTGTGGCTTTGGGCGTCCTTCTGTTCTGTGATTTACATAATTGTGTTATTACTTATTATAGCCATCTACTTGTAAGCTTTCGTTTGTTAGCGTTCACTGATACACACATCAAAACAAAAGCACCTGCTACAATAAACTCCAGAAAACTCTAAAGCCCGGTACAAACGAAACAACTTCTTGAACAAAGAGTTTTGCAAGAAATTGTATAATATCTTGGTCACATGGATTGCATACAAATTTAAACCAATGACTGCTCACACGGCATTTGTAATTATATAAAATATTATGGAAAACATGGCATTTTTACCCTTTTTATGGAAAAATGATGATTGAATGATTTGGAAAAGAATTGGTAGTATTTAAAGTAAATGATTTCTTAAAAATTCCTAAATATTATGAAAATAAAATTAATAATTTCAATTTTTTAATATTCTTTTAAAACAGTTTAAATTCTTTATATTAATTTTGGGTTTTTTAATATTCTTTTAAAACAGTTGTAAATCTTTACATCAATCTTGGGATTTAACCTCCTTCAATTATAATCATTTGTTTGTTTTCAAGCATTTAGCTGTTTTTCTTACAATACCACATTAAAAAAAAGTAACTATATACCAGACGAAATTTTCGTGTTTACAATATTAATTTCCCATTTCATGCCTTACCATCCCAATATGTTTTGAAAGGGGAAGAGAGAGGTAGTTACTTCAGTTCTAGTCATCACCTTTTGGGCAAGATAAGTCGCAGCTCAGTTGCTTGTAAGTTTACCTGACATTTGAAGCCTTTCCCCTTCTAGCCCAACCGAAAACTATGACGTAACAAATAAGAAAATCACTATCCAGAGCAATGGAACAAAAGTGGGACAAATATCGACTTTCAACCACCATTAGATGGACTAGCGCACGTCTTGCATAAATGTTACGGTCATTTCCATGTCTGGGATATTTTTTTTCAAGCCCACTTATACTTGAATTACATTTAAATGACTGCCAGGAGATTATTTTTGCAAATATTAAATAAAGTAATTACACATCTTCAATCAAAGGCAAGCAGTGCTTACCTTGCTTGCCCTGACGTGATGACACTGAAATGTAATCACGTTTTAAGATACCGTATTCATGATATTAATCGAATTTTCCATATAATATGGTTTCTGAAACAAATATACATGCTGAGAGCAAACTTTAAATGTAAGTGTATTCTTGGCAGACTGTAGCATCATGTACAATAACTACATATTTAAATATATTAAGGATTTTATTCGTATTTGTACTCTAATAAAAATATAAGTTTTACTTCCAAATATTTACACATCAAAGTTCCCATCTAGATGATTAAAATCATACATGTATATTGGGCGCCACTCCTAGAAACTAGGATAAAATAATAATAATAATAACTTTTAGCTCGGCTAACTCTGACAGTGGCGCGATGACCCTTAACACTCGATAGCACCACTGGGCATGCTAGGTAACGTTTCTCTAGAAGATGCAATGTTAATAATAATTACACTACCTTACCTGCAACATTGGTAAGCTGTAAATTTTTACAAGAGTTGAAGGAAAAAACGCTTAAAATATAACATGAATAATTTAAATAAAATGGATCACTGAATGAAATGTATTAACATAAAATATAATAAAAAAATTATTGAAACGTTTGTGATTGTTATAATTATTGTTTCATTGTTACCATATCCCAATCCTACCTATGGAATTAAAAATAAATACCATTCCAATCTGACAAAATAAAAATAAAATATATTATATTACATCTATTCTTAAACAAAATCAATCAATTAAAATAATAATCTCCGAACATGGTTAAATTTAGGAGTTTACAATATCAGAGTAAAAGAAAAATTTATATAGGCTTAACATATATGATATTGGAGTTTTGAGTAAAACAAAAAATGAATAATTATTATTTTGAAAAGAAAATCAATGGCATTAATATTTTGACATAAAATAAAATACTAATCAAAGTTCCGGATTTAATAGAGTGTTTGAAAAATTTAGTCTTTTCTGTTTTTTTTATATATGATTCATGGATTCTTGAACATACAAAAATAGAGAGATAAAAATATTTTTATATAATATGAAGATTTGGCTGGATCTCACCAAGAGAATATGTTGTGTGGAAACAGCAAAAATGTATGAATAATGTCTCGTCTTCTTAATTGAAAACAATCCACAGTTTTAGGATATCAATAGGCTCTAGTTCTTCCCAAGATACTCAGTTTTCTATTGATATATTAATATCCCATTTTTAAACTAAGTTTCCATTTTTAAAATAAATTGATTAAGGAAACACACATATTTGTTTTCATACTTTAAGGACGCCGAAGAAGAAGACCCCAATCTTATTTAAAAAGTGTTCCAGGAATCAAATTTAAAAACGATCTATTTTGTTCCGAGTCCAAAGAGAAAACTTATACCATAGAAAATGTAATACTACTTATACATTAAAACAAAAGATAGAATTTTGGCTATGGACTAGGGATGAATATAAAATAACATACAAATTTAATATAAAGATTGAGATGTATGTCAATGAAAATGAACAAAGTTTCTTAAAATAATTAAAATGTTTATTTACATCTGTCAAAATTGAAATGCGTGCTAGTTTGGAGGTATTTACATCACTTTTTCCCTTACTTATTCTATAGTCACGAGACACGCCACTCACTTGTTTAACAGATCTGCGTATGCCTTGAAATAAATCATGGCCAACATTGAAAATAAATATATGAGTCAACAAACTTCTTAGAAGGATAAATATGTTTAATAAAAAGGTAAGTGTTCTTCCTTAACTCCAAATTCATTATTTTAATTATTTTAAACAGTGTTATACGTTCTTCATTTCATTTTATTTTGAATGGCTGTAAATAGTATTATTTTGTCACGTCGGCAAAATAGTGCGTTAAGCTATGGCCGAACTTTGAAGTGCATCATTTAAAACAAAAATAAATTGAAAACTATTTACAAAATTAGAAAAATATAAGGAAATACATGGTAGGGTGGCAAATAACGTTACAGTACAGTATCACCTCTAGAACTGGTCTGTATATCCTTTAATGTAAAAATTTCTTCAGGCAAGTGTGGTATTATACTTCATTGTTTTAAAACAATATCACTATTATTCATCAGATACATGTTTTCGTAAAAGAACATTGAAAGAAACAGTTACATTTGTCCCCCTACAATGAAGCAGAGGATGAACTTGAGCGTCACGATTTGGTCCTTGACCATGTGTATGTATATGTCCATCCAGTTATATTATAGAGATCAATGATACAGCCAGGCAGCGCTCATAGTTGTTTCTGAAAGTAATGCCACTTTTAACGAGCTCTATTTTTGATAATTAATTTTTATTATTACACTGAATATATGTATACGTCACTAATAACATTTCTTAAATCTACCAACTTAATATATGAAATATTACTAATATACAACATCTCCTCTTTTAGTTTCAATATAATTTCAGCTGACATACAACTAATAGACAAGGTAGACATTAACTGAAGTAATACAACATAAATTGAAATGGGCTTACAGTTCGATCAACCTAATGGGATCTTTTATCTGTCGACCATAGCGTGTTTTCTTTGGAGATTTAGGTTGGGATTGGTTTGGCCTTTTCTGTTGCTGAGGAGCAGGTTTTTCAGGTGTATTTGTCAGAAGGAGAATACTCTATGGTATAGAGGGTATGACATTCTTATCAATAAATTCAGGCGTGTTTTCAATATAAGGATGCAGTGACTGTCATAGTAACGTACTGTTTCTACGGTACTTATTACCTGGATGTTTTTCTATCACTACTGCTAGCTCCCAAACCTTACCTTGCTGCAACCATATGCTATCACCCTTATCAAAAGGGGGGCGTTCAACCACACTCCTGTCGTATATATGTTTTCGTTTCTCTTGTTTTAGCACAAGTTTCTTCTTTAGGTCATTATTGGTTCTCAAAGGTGTTAGTAATTACCCTTTTATCGGTAACTTGGTGCGTACTTACTCTTATGTTCATCATCATTTGGGCTGGTGACAAATTCAGATCTTGTATGGGTATGTTTCTATACTCAATCATGTTGGTATAGCAATTTAACATTTATGTATTATTAATACTGGTACATTTTTATGCATAAGTTGGTAGTTTTGTTTAAAGTATGTTCTTGCCTGTTATGTATTTAGTGTTTATTTTATTTTAATACCTCGGTTAATAAACTACTTTTTCAATCCGGTAATGTTTGATGTTCATACTTCAGAGTAAAACTTTATGAAAACCTG
>CABFVX010001117.1:1930-28734 GCA_902151425.1 Timema shepardi
GGGGGGGGGGAGCGGAGCAATCGCTAACAAACATTTTATGCACTGCTGTACTTTTGACGTCAAGTTATGCTTCCTTTTATCACTTAGCAACTAATATTTCTCATTATAATATGAAGTATTTTTGCTGCAAAATGCATTTAGGAGATTTGCCTCAAGGGTTTTATAAGATACATACTGTAACAACTATTAATATATTTTATTAATGATACATATTTGTAATTTTCCAGAACTATCCACCAGAGATCTGCTATAGAATCAATGTAACAAAATAAATAATGTATCTTAGACTTTACTTTTCAAAAAATTGTATTGAAACTGTATATTATTTAAGAAATAGTTTGAAAAAACCACATGTATATGTATAAGACTTAAATGCACCAACGTCACCGTCTTTTGTTGCTTGTCTTTACCACTGAGGGGGAGGTCTAAATTCAAATCCTGACCGGATGTACTGGGGAGTTTTTATCTTTCTAAATAACCAACCCAATCTTCTTCAACGCAAACGCACTATTTCCTTATCCCTATCAAATTCGTGTGCAAATGCGGATATCCTGTACGGAAAGTAGGCCTAATACGAGGTTCCGTGTTATTCGAGGTGGTAACATATACCCCGATTTTGGTTGGAAGAACAGTAGCGAAAATCAAAACATATTTCTTTGCGGCCAACATTGATAATATTTTCTTATATTATTTGTGTTATTTGATAGGTATTGATAATATCTATCAAAATTAACATCTGCAGATGACATGACTTTATGTATGAATATATTAACATTGATTTAGTAACTTTAGTCACTAACTTCTACTGTTCTTCCTACCAAAATCATACTATAGTTTAGGTTTCATGAGAATTGTCTAGGAAATGATCCTCATTAAACTAGTTCAGTCACCTAGTATAAGTAGTGGAGGGTGACTAATAGCTTACACGTACTTTGGCGCCTTCAATGCGCTGCTCGACTTGGTCGAGTCAGTTGTCTGACACTGAGCGTTACAAGCTGCAGATTATTGATTTGTAGGGATTTTTTTACTATCAAGTCGTGGGAGTTTAGACTTAGTGTGGTACTATATGTTGTTTTTTTAAGTTTATAATCCTGAGTGTAAATAAAAGAACGTTGTTAGTGTGAAACCTTTCTTTAATTTTCCATAGAAAGGGTATACTTAGCTATTATCTGAGTTTATGGTCATCCCGTTTATTTCTGGAAATTGGGATTGTGTGTGTGTGTGTGTGAATACAAAAACCCACACACGACCCATATGTGAATGACAAAAACACTTTACATACATTCAATATGTATTCATTTCCTATTTCTATCCAGTGGGCTGTTAAGCCCTACAACAGACACTTTTACAAATCGAAAACAAGGGCATTGATGCATTTTTAATGTAAATATCGGGGACGTATGGGGAGGGGGGGAGTACACGCCTCCCTCCAGGTCATCCGGATGGCGATATTGTTTTGTCGTACGAAGTGACATTGCTACATTGGTTGTAAAAATGCGTGTACGCACTTGCGAGCCTGTTGTGATGAGGTTTATATGTTTGTGCGTGAGTTTCACGTGTCCCCTCGCACGAGAGTGGTGGGAATTTTCTTTTTAAAAGTACCCACGGGAAAGTTGATCAATTAATAGGATATTTTTATTTTATTTATTCAAGTTATTTAACGTACACTTTCTGAACCTACTGATTTTATCAACACACGAGAATTTCTATGAGCGAGAACGAAAAGACCTACTAATTTTACCGGAAGAGGTATTTTCACACTTTCCAGGTTTTTTTTAAATGTCACGATCAACCTGGTACCAACGTCTTTACTTTTCTTCCGTAGGAGGTTGTGCTATGGATTTGTATCGCTCAAGATAGAGCACTTTACCCCAAGAACACCCAGGTCTACTCTATGATATGTAGATAGACCAGGTGACCTGACGGTCTAGGGGTAAAGTGTCAGACTTCTATGCTGGCAGCCAGGGTTCAATCCTCGGTCCCGGCACAGATTTATCTGATTACCAAACCCTTCCTTCACCTCTGACAAGACATCTTGTGAATGTGGGGAATGCCAGGTCTCCACCGTGGTTCGGATTCCACGTTAAACTGTAAGTCCTCCATTTCATCTCACAATCACCCTACCATTACACATTAGCGTAAGTGCGTATAACCCGAACGGGTAGTAAGACGCGGTGCTAATAGTAATAATAATAATAATAGATAGACCAAATTTTCAGTTGTGCGTTCAGGTGACAATGATGGCCTTCAGCTAATCTTAACAAAGTTTATGATACGCCTTGGTTTTAAGAGGGGGCTAACCTATCCCTTGAAAGTCAGTACGTAGACACTTCTCTTTAAACTAATGTTTTGATAATGAATAAAGATACAGATACATTTTTTGTAGTTTCTTGCAATGAAAACACGTAATTTTAATTCTATGTTGTCAATTTTTATATAAAAAAAAGTTTTTAAATTATCCATAATATATGTCCCAATTTGACTATATTTTTATTTATTTAAAATTATAAAACTTTAATATTTTACCTAAATTTTATTTTTTAGAAAAACTAGTACAAATTCTACCGCTTTTCTTAAACGATTGCTATCATTTGCCACCATTGTCACAAACACAAAAATAATAAAACTTAGATTAATCTATGGTGGATGTTTGACCATTTCTTTGCGAGTGAGATTTTGCCATCTTTTGGAGAGCAGTGTGACATATGGTATTTTGGTTCCATTCTTTTCTCGCTGTGTCTCATTAGTTTGGGTGTAGGAGTTCCCGACCGATCTGTCAAGTTTCAGGGTAAAATCGGACAAAACATTCCACTTCCATGGTTAATATTTATTTACAAATTTCGCTGAGAACCATATTGTGGAGAGTAGACGTAGAAAATAATAAAGTGAATGTTTTTTTGTTTTTCTTATATGAAAGCGTCTCTGAAAAGGATGAAAAAGATTAGTGTGTGGGAAAGTATGGTTATCGAAATCCATATTTTAGTGCAAAGAGGAAAAAACTTTAAGAGGTTTGTCATTACTAAACTTGATGAAGAGTAGGTAAATAAATTATATCAATAAACTTGTTAAAATAATAATGTGGAAGGACTGTAAAGTAAAATCTATCTTTTAAAGAATTGAATAATTTAAAAATTGCAAAGAATGTCATTTTTTATACAAAGTAAAGTTAAAATAAAATAATTCTAAGTATCAGACTAATTTTCCTAAATCTAATATGTTATTAAATAAATTAGTAGAGCTAAAGTAAACGTGTGTTTACTATATTCTTGGAATTATTTCAGGAATGTCATTAGTCGTGACCTTGTCGTCGGTGGGGTTGGGAGGGGGACCTTTAGTGACCTTCCTTTGAAGGGACGCGACCAATAAGACGTTCACCATTCCAAGAGGGTTTGGCTTTCATGTTTCATCTTCTCGCCCTCAATTTAATCTATTTTGTCTTATTCGCCCTTATTAGACTTGCGTTTCCTGTATTTTGATCTTCTCTCTTCTTCCAAATGTTTTCTGTTATTTTTAATATATTGTTTATGATGTTAATGGCTTCCTATATGTCTATACGTCACTAAACCCCAACAATAAGCCCCTTCATCTAATTTAAATTTAAATTCTAAGATAAAAAAAAAATTACCAGCTTATATTTTATAAAACTATTGACATAAATAATAATTTTAATTATTTATATTTATTAATTTATAGCAGATTAGTGGTATTTCACAATACTTCTTTTATAACTTCAGTCTTAATCTATCTCCATACCTTCTTTAGTTTCATTTGTAGTATTCCTGATTATGGTAGACCTACCATAGTACCGAAACATGTCGGAATGAAGTAATCCAGCCTCTTTCCAGGGGTGGATGACAAAAAGGAGTAATGGGACAGAGACACACGTAAGACTTAGATTGTTACACATTATATAACCACTTCATTTAATTTGTTTGGAAATTTGGCACATGTTAACCTGATTTTTATTATTTTATTTATCAACATATCTGGACTAAATAACATTGTTCCTACGCTATACTGTATCTTATATATTTTGTATTAATATTTTAATGTGTCTACTTATGTTTTAGACTTTTAATCAACTCATTAGAGAGCTACATTTTATTTTAGTTGATGATGCATTATAATTTTATATAAATTGTTCATATCTTACACTATGTTTCTTCACCAAAATTATATTTAAATTATACATTTTTGGGCTTGTCAATTTCACTTAATACATCTACCACTTTATTAAATGTTTACTTTATAAATTAATTATTTTTCTATTTTTCTAGAACAACCTATCTAAGTCTTTAACTTTTACTATAACCACTCCTTACTTTCAAGCATTTTTTTAGAATGTTTTATAA
The DNA here is from genome assembly GCA_902151425.1 of Timema shepardi. Taxonomy (NCBI): domain Eukaryota; kingdom Metazoa; phylum Arthropoda; class Insecta; order Phasmatodea; family Timematidae; genus Timema; species Timema shepardi. The sequence goes on from CABFVX010001117.1 coordinate 6,283, forward strand.
AATGTTATCAACAAAAATCTACCGATTATAAACCCTCTAACAATGTCCTAATATAACGTCATATCCATGAAAAGTAAATTAAGTTCTATGACTAAATCGTATAAGTGACCTTGACACATTTGGGCAGTGAAATTTGTTTGGATCCTCCCAGAATTTTGGCTTAATACACATAGATAGCATTTCCTTGCAAGTCAATCAATGTGTAGCTGTTGTCTAACCTAAACAAAGTGAGAAAAGATTTGGAAGGGTGAAGTTGGGGGGGGGAAAAAAAACTTTTTTTGGCATGGTTTTAAATAATAAAATTAGGGAGAATGTTATGATAGTACAGCTACAAAGAAACACTTTCAAAATATGTTAGACCTATAAATGACCACGGTTAATTAGTACCCATATTTGTGACTCAGATCATTTCGTAGCAGTTTGATGTATTATAGCTACATAAACTGTGTGAGATTCTACCCGGGGACTTCCTATTGACCTATTCTAGCAAATATGGATATTTTACTATAAACTCTTATTTATTACTGAAAGCATTAATTTATTCAAATGCAAATTTACAAGGCAACAGGCGTACGATGCTGCACTCTCCAACACGATGTTATTTTTTATTACATACGTAGGTCTGTCATAATTTCCCCCCTATTGCTTTGCTTCATATCCTTTATTTACTAGAAGTGAGTAATTAATTTTGCTTGGAAATTGTAAAAATACAGATATGCAGATAAATGATTTGGAACGGGCAACAGTCAACAAAAGTAGATGCCACCTGTGGAAAGAGATTGAATGCTTCTATTTTAGGAAAAGTGTGCCACCTCAAACCATCTAAATTATGTATTATTATTATTATTATTATTATTATTATTATTATTAGCACCGCGTCTTACTACCCGTTCGGGTTATACGCACTTACGCTAATGTGTAATGGTAGGGTGATTGTGAGATGAAATGAAGGACCTACAGNAGCACCGCGTCTTACTACCCGTTCGGGTTATACGCACTTACGCTAATGTGTAATGGTAGGGTGATTGTGAGATGAAATGGAGGACCTACAGTTTAACGTGGAATCCGAACCACAGGGGAGGCCTGCCATTCCCCACATTCACAAGATGTCTTGTCAGAGGTGAAGGAAGGGTTTGGCAATCAGATAAATCTGTGCCGGGACCGAGGATTGAGCCCCGGACCCCAGCACAGAAGTCTGACACCTTACCCCTAGACCACCAGGTGATCCTACATCTTGTAGAAATTCAGTATTTGCTATTCTATATAACCCCACATTAACCCTTGCAACAAGGCATAGTATGGCGCATGGGGAGCCTTCCAAACGGAAACTGAAAGAGGAAAATGGCATCGAGTCCGTAGATTGTGGACTGTTCATTGATGCAAATATACCTTTCCTAGGAGCTGGTCCAGGTAGCTAAGCTATGATCAATGATTTCATATTATTTTTAATAATACATTTTATTTACAAGCAGGTGTTGATGCAGGGCTTGAGTTTACCTCGATATTAATCATATTTATTGCTCAAAAGATGGTGTGTTAGGAGAGGAAGGAATCCTTGAGCTTAAGTGTCGTTTATCATCATATGGCACAAAGGATCTAGAAGAGGCTGTAAACACTGGAAGGGTCAATGTAATTATAAAAATGTGTTTAAATACTAATGAAATTTGTGAACATTTTTCAGTTAAAATTCTTGAAATTACTGTGCGGTGAATATCACTTGAAGAAAGAGCACAGTTATTTCTACCAAGTGCAAGGCCAGTCGCATATAGCTCACACACACAAAAAATAATGCCTTTTTGTTGTCTACACTTGAAACTGGGTATTTATCGAGGAAATCGAAAAAGACGATGAATGTTAGGAAACTAAAATGGTGGAACATCTACAAATATAACATAAGTTAAATATAAATAATGAGTGGGAATATTCTACAAGAATAATCTTTTTGCTTTAATTTTCAACTAAATAACTAAGTCGATAATTTAATGTAAGTATTCACTTTTTAGATTATTTTCTACGGGTTTTATTTCGAGTGTCTACTCCTAGAATTAATAAATCTACAGTATGGCAAAAGATTAAACAATAAAGATATAAAGGAGCCATTGTATATTAAAGAAGCAAGTATAAACAAATCTAGGAAAATGAACCTTGCTTTCTAAATGTGACTGAATAATAGTTCGCAGGTAGACTTAAATATCAATCTTATTGTTTTATGTCATGCGGAATATTGCAAGCATACTTTTTACAACGAGCGCGGCGGTTATTATTTCTTTATTTAAAAAAATGTTGTTCCTAAGTGTGAAATCTTATACAAATAATTTTTTTTAATATATTTTTCATATATTACTAAACCTCACAAATTATAAAACCCGTGACATGAACGTTATTAGCCCATTCTATTTATTTGAAACTTTAAACATTTTACTATGTTATATTTTCTTTTTTCTTTTTTCAGATTAGCATGTACACTGTACAGCAACCTTCTTGGAGCCTGCTTGGTTTAATGTATTATTACTATAATTATTTTCTATTGTTCATCAAAATTTATTTTCCACTTCTGTTTATCTAAAATTGTATTAAGTTTAATCTAAATAAAGCAATAATAGTTATATAGTTATAGTTATTTTGATAACTATCCTTTATGTCAAAATTATAAATATTTTGTCCAAACAACTGAAAATAAAGGTTTGGTTCTCTTTCCTTCTCTATTTATCTTTCCTTTCCCCCGTCTTTCCCCGCCCTCTTCTTCCCCATATTTATAGTAATAATGTCTAATATTAATTGATTATGTCCAGCTTAGACTATGTGGTGTTTTTTCGGTGTTTTTCCATCGGTCTTTTAACGTGCACTTTACTAAACTAATTATAATAACACACGCACGACGTATGAACTAACTTAATAGTATGACATACACAGCACACAGTCCCTAGACTGACGATTTAACAAATATAAATTATCGAGCATGCCGAGAATCGAACCGAGCCCCTGACACAGTAAGAGTGGTTTCTCATTATTGGCCTTCCATTGTCTCCTTAGTTTAGGGAAAAGTTTCTTATATAAGAGGTTAGGATGGCATGTTAAAAAAAGTCCAGGTAGTTGAATTCACTTCTTAAAGGGAATCCCTCATTTCTTTTAACATCTTGCTAATTGGCAGGTAGTTTGTGATGGTTCATGGACAAAATAGGACTTTCCCCGACTTGTCCAGCTTTTCCAGAACCATATACAATTTTTACAAGTATTTTACATAAAAAATGCGTTGGTTGGAAATAAACCAATAGTTTTATACCGAGCTATGTATGCTCTTTTTATTTAGTACTAAAAAAATTGTCATTCAGTCTTGTTTTATTCCAACGACCCTTTAAAAGTTTTTTTATTGCCTTGTCCCACCAAATTTTAAATTTTAAAGGTTTCCCCGTTTATCAGGTGCTTATAAAAATTGCTCTGTTGAGTGGTTTATGTGCCCATTTGAGTTAACCGCAAGTTAAAATTAAGTCAAAGATGCAGGATAATAAAGGTGAAATTCAAAATTATTATCCTGGAAGAATTCCCCGGATCACCCAACCGCGTTATAGTTAACTCGTCAGTCGAGCGCGATGGCCTATATATAAGTGTATTTTGGGTGTGTGTATTAAGGGTATTTTGCTCAAATGTAAAAAAAAATTAGAGAGACCAAAGAAAATGTTTCTTAGTAGATTTTTTTGAACAGTTTATTTAGACTTTTTATTAGTACCCACAAATTTGATTTAAAATAATAATTGAAAGATGCGGGCGTTCCCAAATATAGTCTATTAAACAAATATAACAACATGTATTTCTTTCAAACAATGCACCATCTCCTGCTACCCATCCGGATTGCATGCGGATCCACACTAATGAGGTATAAAGGTAGAATTTAAATAAATGCATCCATATTTGCGTCAAGGATGGGAAATCATTTAATGAAAAACCAGCCTCAGTGCACCCGGCTGGGATTCAAACCTCGATCTCCCCGTCACTGACAAACCAAACTAAATGAGTTTGACGTTTATACTACGCAACTACTGATGCGGGTGTATTTTATTCAGTCATACGTCAAGTCATGTGATATTTGAGACCTGAAACCATTAGCAGTAGCAAGACGGGGAGATCGAGGTTCGAATCTCGGTCGGGTGAACTGGGGGTGGTTTTTTTCTAAATGGTTTCCCCACTCTCCCTCCACGAAAATGCGGGTTCACTTCCTTCAATTCAACCTTCCCAATTCCTAATCCATTAGCGTAATTAGTACTTAAAGCGTATAACCCGAACGGGTAGTAAGACGCGGTGCTAATAATAGATTATTATTTTTGATAGCAGCAAAGATACAAGGGAAGTAGTGGGGAATGCCAGGCCTCCACCGTGGTTCGGATTCCACATTAAACTGTAGGTCCTCCATTTCATCTCACAATCACCCTACCAATACACATTAGCGTAAGTGCGTATAACCCGAACGGGTAGTAAGACGCGGTGCTAATAATAATAATACAAGGGAAGTAGGCGGTGGAGGCAAAAGAGAATAAGAGAGCAAATAATTAGCAAGGAGAGTCCCGCTAAAGAGAGAGCGCGAGAGATAAAGAGTGGAAATATCCCTCGTCAACTCCAACAAGAGCGCGCAAAACTTTGCTAATATCGAGACTGGAACCAAACAGCAGTATTAGACCTTACCCCTTTTGATAATTTTGCAACCCCCTTTTAACTACCCTTACCTTCTGTCAGACCTCTACTTCCACGACTTTTCCCTTGCTTTTTTTTAATAAGAAGAGAAAAAAATCAATGTATTCCTTTTGGCCGGTCCACGAGGTCCCTGAAGTGTATACTACCTGCCACGACCAACAGACTCCTGCAGTGTATACTACCTGCCACGACCAACAGACTCCTGCAGTGTATACTACCTGCCACGACCAACAGACTCCTGCAGTGTATACTACCTGCCACGACCAACAGACTCCTGCAGTGTATACTACCTGCCACGACCAACAGACTCCTGCAGTGTATATCCCCTAAAATAATACACATGAATTGATAATAGGTAAAATTGTTTATAGATTGTATGATGACCAGGGTTGACCCTATTTTAATTCCAAAAAACTCCCTGAATTTTGCAGACTCAAAAGAGCAGTGTATCCCATACTGTGGGTCGCAAGTACATTTTCAGTAGGTTGTGAAAATTCTTGAAATGTGATAATTTGTAACTATTTAACATTATAAAATTATGAAAAATCAGGGTGGGGGTGGGGGAATAAAAGGCGTGGTGGAAAAAAAAGGCGTATTAAGGATATATTTTTTTAAAACCCACAAGAAAATAAAATTAAAAACTCCCCTCACCCCTTTTAAATGGTCATTATTGATAGGTGGATAGCGAAAGTTGATCGTTCTCAAAAGTTTGAGAAGCAATGCCTTACAGTGTAGTGTAGAAACATATAGGCGTGATTGGTAAAGGATTGGCTAGTTGAAGGAACAGCTCGAGTCGACCCTGATGGGGAAATATAGACCAATGCAGTCGTTACTCGACCACAGTATTTCAGATGGGGTGGGCATAAATACTACTGGTTAGTTCCTTCTTCTTACAAACGAAGGCCGAGCTAACTTAAGCTTCAAGTTAGATGTCTGAAATCCATAAAAAAATTCAGAATATTTTTTTAGTGTTTTTTTTTCGAGGTGACAGCCCTGGCTGATATTTATATGTTTAGAAAGTACAAGAAAAATTATTTTCTTATGATTTTATTGAATATATTTCAATTTATATTAATAAATACTTTCCTTTTTTCCTCAATAAATCACATTGACACCGAATACACAAACGGTAAAGGAAGAAGAAGTGAAAAGCAGAAAAGGAAATGTCTTCAAACTGTCCAGTGCGCTATTAGCGGTGCTTTGAAACCCAATATAGAGGTATATATTCTGCCCCACTCTATATAGGGGTATATACTCTGACCAACCTGTAAGGAGTTACATATATATTCTGCCCCACCCTGTATAGAGGTATATACTCTGACCCACCCTGTATAGAGGTATATACTCTGACCCACCCTGTATAGAGGTATATACTCTGACCCACCCTGTATAGAGGTATATATTCTGCCCCATCCTGTATAGAGGTATATACTCTGACCAACCCTGTAAGGAGTTACATATGTATTCTGCCCCATCCTGTATAGAAGTGACGGCCACGCCACGCCGAGCAGGTTCCAAGGAGGTGCAGCGGAACGCATCGCGTTGCACGTGTTGTGGAGGGAGCGGAACTTCCGGGAGAGCGCTCGTTGATTGGCCGGCTGTCTGCATGACTTCACATTTCTTACCAACCAAGGTTCCCGTCCGTGCAACTTGAGACGTGGAATTGATGACCGTAGAGATCAGCCAATCCCCCATTAGACTCGAACTGCTTGTTATTCGCTTAACGGGAGAATTGTCGACTCTCGACATTGAATTGTATTCTGGAATGGAGGGACTTGTAGAAAATACAAACTTTTATTTTGCGGTCAACGTTGATAACACTTTACTATTTTATCATTGTCATTTTATATGAATTAAAATCTATCAAATGTGACAGATGCACATCACATGACTTGACTTATGAATATATGAAAGTAAATATGGTAACATTTCTAGCAGTAAGAGGCCCTTCTTAGTAAAGTTTAAATGCATACAATTTATTTATCACCACGTCCTACTACCCGTTCGGGTTATACGCTTAAGTTTTAATTACTGTGCGCCAATGGTTCAGGAATTGGAAGGTTGAATCTTTGAGGAAGTGAACCCTTATTTGCGTGGCGGGAGAGTGGATAACCATTTAGGAGAAAACCCACCCCCAGTTCACCCGACCGAGATTCGAACCTCGATCTCCCCGTCCTCAGTAGTCTAGCTCAACAAGACCTGCATAAAAAAAGTATTAAGGTGAGGGTGGCAGGGGGGGGGGGGAATGCGAGTTAAGGTACGTTTTGGGGTGGTTTTTTTTATAGAAAAAAGACTTTTTGGGTAAAAACAAATTAAATATATCTATGTCCAACACATGATAATCTCAATCGTAGTTGAATATGTCATGATCATCATGGGATTTGACGAGAAACTTGTTAAATGACGGTAAAAGGTGCTGTTCAAAATGCCCCTCTATAGCCAGATCGAAATGTTCAACAACTGTTGAGATTACGACTACTATATGGAAACATTAAGATAGGTATTGTTTCAGAAAGAGGTTATCATGCCACAGAGACTGAAAATACCTTTCAGCGCACCTTTACAGCCGCAAACTTACTCTCCCTTCCTGTTTAGAGACCCGATCTCTCGGTCTCTCGCGGTCTAATCTAACATGAGAATGACGCCTTAGACCGTGCGGCCACCGAAGTGGGTTCCCCACCCATCCTTGTTGACAAGGCGAATGGAAAATGAAGGGGGGTAGGGGGGATATCATTGTCAACTTTTACAGCTCTAAGCTTCTATACTGGTTACGTCCCTGGCCAGGAATACAGAGACGCTAGTCTGAAGTCCATGCTCTTATACCGGTCAGGTTGAACCGAGAAGAGAAGTCGAGAGAATCTCTCCAAGATATAAATCTGTTCTATCACTCACCCCCACACCCCTAAATCCCTTTGCTACCCTCAATTTTCCACCTAGGACAGAGAACAAAAGAGGAGTCTCAGAGGAAGGTGAGTTTATCCTTTCAAATGCCACCCTCTTGCACCCTCAACCCTCCATGGTGCGAGGGTGAACTCACATTAGCAAAAAACATAGGAGGGGGTAGAGGGATGGTTACGCGGCTTAGGCAGTTACTGTCAAATTAACTATTGATCGTTACGGGTCTAAGAATATTATAAATTACAGCTTCTCCAAAAACCCTTTCCACCGATATAGGGGTAGGGTTTGTTTTGTTTTCAGCCCCCGACCCACCCCCCGCACCCCATTCATCGCTTTCCGCACAACAGGTAGCTGCGAGGGTAGAACCCCGTGAAAACCGATCCTGAACGTTTATAGCTAACGATTCTATTGCTAGGCAGCGCCCGTATCCGAGGTTGTGGGGCTCTTCTCCCGCCACGTCCACACAAAGAGGTGGAGTTGATAAAACAGAAGTGTCGGCATTTAACCGCGACCGCATTATTTACAACGAGATCACGACACTTGGAGATATTTAGAGAGTCGATCCTTCAGTGGCTCGCCTCAAAAACTGAGGGCGTTAGAATATGTACGGATATCCCTACAAGAGCTACACTGGTCTGGGTGGAAGAGCGAGGTACAAGAGCTACACTGGCCAGGGTGGAAGAGCGAGGTACAAGAGCTACACTGGTCTGGGTGGAAGAGCGAGGTACAAGAGCTACACTGGCCAGGGTGGAAGAGCGAGGTACAAGAGATACACTGGTCTGGGTGGAAGAGCGAGGTACAAGAGCTACACTGGTCCGGGTGGAAGAGCGAGGTACAAGAGCTACACTGGCCAGGGTGGAAAAGCGAGGTACAAGAGCTACACTGGTCCGGGTGGAAAAGCGAGGTACAAGAGCTACACTGGCCAGGGTGGAAGAGCGAGGTACTAGAGCTACACTGGCCAGGGTGGAAGAGCGAGGTACAAGAGCTACACTGGCCAGGGTGGAAGGGCGTAACTTTGTTGCACACCGAGTGTATAACATACCTCGGTAATTATTATCCCCTGTTCAGAAATAGAGGATATGATCACAAGTTACATCACCAACACTTGACCCCCAGTACAGAGCGGCACAAATACTTGCCGTCACATCGTGATAATAGGGGTGAAATACCCCATCCGAACCGAGCCGCCCGTCGCCCGTCCCCCAGGTCAGTCTCATTATTGTTGTATGTCGCTAAGTTTAGTTTGCTAATTAACGCTCGATAGCGTCGCGGCGCTCCAGCGTCATGAAGTCCAATGAACGGTGAGCTATGGTGAGCGAGCGTGTGAAAAAGGAGGGGAGTGTCGGTGTAAAGTTAGTCGTTTCGACGCCAAGCTTTAACCTCCCCAGGACGCCTCTGACGCGGACTAAATCAAGCTCATAAGCCTAGTCTGTGACTCGGGGGGTTCGAATCCTGATCAGGCGGATTGAGGTCAAAGTTCTAAATGGTTTTACACTATTTCTATGTATATTGGGTCACATTTCCTCTCAACTCATTCCTATTAAAATATCGTGATTAAATACGTGTTGGTGACCTGGCGGTCAAGGGGGGTAAGGTGTCAGACTTCTATTCTGGGGGTCCGGGGTTCAATCCTCGGTCCCGGCACAGACTTATCTGATTACCAAACCCTTCCTTATCCTCTGACAACACATCTTGTGAATGTGGGGAATGCCAGGCCTCCACCGTGGTTCGGATTCCACGTAAAACTGTAGGTCCTCCATTTAATCTCACAATCACCCTACCATTACACATTAGCGTAAGTGCGTGTAACCCGAACGGGTAGTAAGACGCGGTGCTAATAATAATAATAATAATAGTAATAATAAATACGTGTAGCCCGGACTTTAGTAAGAATTGAAGGAAAACAAAACGTATTTGTTAAACACAAAAGGCAATGTTTGGGAGGTTAAGTCTGTTTTTTTTACGTGCTTTGAATCTTACTACTTGTCCGGGATAGCCACATTTAATTACACTGACAGAGTAGGTATAAGAGATCAAATATACTGGAAGTGTATCCATAATTTCGTAAAGATAAAATGGTGGAACACCCGGTATTCGAACCCCGATATACCCGTTACCGGCAGTGTGGATAGGCCCAGTGTTTTCATTCCCTAAGACCAGTAGCCTGTTGAGAAGAGGTGGGGTAAGGGGTAAGGGTCCCCCCACCACGCCCTCACCTACAACACCACAGTCACGGAAGTTAGTTTGATGTATGGTAATTTACAAAGTGCCATTAAATGACGCCATAAAGTTGTCCCTCCGTCCCTTGATGGATGTAACAACATCCGACGGTTGGATGTACGCGGCGCCACCTGAGCCCTATCAATCACATACATCTTTCAGACACGCTGCAACCAGAGTATGACCGATTAATGTGCTCATACGCCAAGTCACGTGGCTACACGTGTCTGTATTAACGGCTTGAAGAGAGCTATAGTGAGATTTTGACACTGATTGTTTCCCTACTATTTTTATCTTTTACTTTTTTCGTGAACCCTCGGAGAAAGAACGCCTTGTGATTGTAGGGAAAATGTAGGTCAAGATTTTGATCTATGTTGGCGTTTCATGACCAGCTGGACCCAAAATACGGGTTTTCGCGGTACCGTCTGTTTGTATCTCTGACTGGAGATTAGATCTTTCCACCGATCAGGTTTAAACTTGGTAGATAGGGTTTTAATAAGGTTACCCTGGAATTAAATATCTAGCCTTAAAATAAAGGGTAGTTAACATAAAGATTAAAAGAGAAAAATATCAATATCCTTGAAATTGGCTTTAACGAGTTTGATTAATATTCGCGTCTAGGCACCGTTTTCAGAAAAACAAAATGGCACCTTTCATTTTTCCAGGAAAATTGACTTTGAGGATACTTTACAAAATCTGATATCTCCGAAATTCTTTGATATACGAAATACCTTAACATTACTAAGTTGTAGGATTTAAAAATAAAAAAACCTATTTGAAATATATTTTATAACTAATATTCTCTGAGCTATAGGCACATTTTTTTAATGGAAAGCGAGAAAGTGAGAGCAGCACCGTACCATTTTATTTTGTGTCTTCCAAAAGATCCTTTCAACGACGACCCAACTCTTTCTCTCCGTTTACGATGGTCTAGTGGAAGCTGTTTTAATATTATTATTGTTATTATTATTATTATTAGCAACGCGTCTTACTACCCGTTCGGGTTATACGCACTTACGCTAATGTGTAATGGTAGGTTGATTGTGAGATGAAATGGAGGTCCTACAGTTTAACGTGGAATCCGAACCACGGTGGTAGGCCTGGCATTCCCCACATTCACAAGATGTCTTGTCAGAGGTGAAGGAAGGGTTTGGTAATCAGATAAATCTGTGCCGGGACCGAGGATTGAACCCCGGCCGCCAGCACAGAAGTCCGACACCTTACCCCTAGACCGCCGGGTCGCCTACTTGTTTTAACAGAAATTACTATTTAATCACTCTAAGAAATTGTGCGACACAATAATACACCAGTTTTCCGTCCATAAACGGTTTTGGCTGTAGGCCCAGTTACAGACAGCCGGGATTTTAAACCCCACCTTTCTTTTTAGCTTTAGGGAGCATAAAACGCAATACACGTCACAATCACGAGAAATAACATTTTCTAGATTACAATACTGTTTTTATAGATGATAATATAGAAGAGCATGTTTCTTCACTCGGACACAGACAGGAGTTTATTTTATAATTCTGTGTAGTGCGATTAGTGTTACAGCTAGTTACATTGGTAAGTTTAAACATTTATAAATAAAAGTCGTACTTTCTAGAGTTTATAACTTCCCAGTAATTGTTTTGGTACAACTACAGCACACACAATATTTCTTGGGGAACGGTTTCAAACATATTCATTACAAATGTTTTTTCTCAAAATGGGGAATTTGTTCACTATTTATCATAAATTCCCAAAATTCAACCCAATTAATTGAATTCAAAATTAACTTTACTACCACGTTTAGAAAAAAATTACTCACAAGATCTTTGTAAAAATAACTAAAATGTTGATATTGTGCAGTAGCCCCATGGCTTCTTTGGTGCTGACTGACAGCTCACAGCTGACTTCTGACAGACAACATTTAGGTATATACTTAGATTTTGACCGTCAGAAGTGACAGCTGCTAAACACATGTTTTTGCAGATCATATGGTTCGGCGTAGGGATACATAATTTGGTCTGGTAACTTTTCAAAGCTGTCAGTCAGCACTAAAGAAGCCATGGGGCTACTGTACCATAAATTGGCCGTGTCCTCGTGTACTGCAAGTGGAGGTAAAGATGTAGGAAACGTATCGATACTGTCCGGTACCGTATCAGTACATCCGATACCTGAACTTAGTGACGTACGGATCCCAGAAGATAATACACAATCGTGGAGCGGTGTTTGTCGAACCAGGCAGGCCTCAATTGGATGTTAACTGGCCCACCTCACAAAGAGAAACGTGGAACGTGCTTTCTACCGCTTGCTCCGTTTATCGCCTTTTCACCGGACACACTTTCAAAGGTTCCGGCATAAAGACACGTGTTGTAAAACACGCCGCCCGAGAATAACGGGGAGTTATTTTATAAACAAGACTGTACAGCGTTATTGTAAGAAAAGACACAATATTAACTGTAAGTGAACATATTTGGTACCAAATTATCTCATTTAGCTACCTGCGGTATTTGTTTATTATTTTGTCAACATGATTGCTTTGTGCAATGTAAACATTAGAGAAACAAACACTCGACTGTCGGCAAACAAAACCTAGAGTTCCAATACTTGTAGTGTGTGTCAAATTAGCTCGTAGTAGAGCGATATCAACTATCCCTTATTGGAGGACTTGACTCTCCTCGTTGATTGGTCTGACGGACATGACAAGGGCTGGTAGACCCCCCACCCCCGCCCTTCACCAACACGGTGGATACATTTGACAGACTTGTAGAGACAAAAAGGAAGTTCTTCTATTGTTTCTCGAGCACAGCTTTGACTCTTGAGTATTGCGAGTTCTTACCGAGAGTAGTTTCGAGACTCGCCACGCGCCTGGGGAGTATCGGAGGCACGTTATAGGTCTCATGGACATATATTATTATTAGCACCGCGTCTTACTACCCGTTCGGGTTATACGCACTTACACTCATATGTAATGGTAGGGTGATTGTCAGATGAAATGGAGGACCCTACAGTTTTACGTGGAATCCGAACCACGGTGGTGGCCTGGCATTCCCCACATTAACCAGATGTCTTGTCAAAGGTGAAGGAAGGGTTTGGTAATCAGATAAATCTGTGCCGGGACAGAGGATTGAACCCCGGCTGCCAGCACAGAAGTCTGACAACTTACCCCTAGACCACTAGGTCACCTTTCATGGACCATCTAACACGGACGTTCTTATCGTAGACATGGCAGTTTCTCTCTGACTCGACTTCCATTCTATATACACAACTACTACTACAAGTTATATAACCACATCCAGTCGCACGTCACGGCCGCCCTGACAGATCGCCCACAAGGGTACTTGAGGGCTACAATGTGTCAACAACGGCATCGATGAGTACGCAGGCTAAGACGTCAACCTGGGAGGGTATAGTTTAACAATGAAGGGGAGATGGCGACCTGTTGTAGTGAAGGTGTTTTCCGCCTTATCATGACCGACTCGAGTTATCGTTTTATACCCGGGCGGGCGAGCATTCATTTTGGCACACCCTCCTTTGTCACACCCTCCTTTGGCACACCCTCCTTTGTCACACCTTTTCGGGCCAAACATTGCCTTATGACCTTGAAAGGAAATTATTACAGGACAGAAATAAAAAAGATGTCCAAGTTCATTGTTTTACTTGATTATTTCTTAAAGGAGTTTTATGATAGTTATATTAAATTTATTATTGTTATTAGCACCACGTCTTACTACCCGTTCGGGTTATACGCACTTACGCTAATGTGTAATGGTAGGGTGATTGTGAGATGAAATGGAGGACCTGCAGTTTAACGTGGAATCCGAACCACGGTGGAGGCCTGGCATTCCCCACATTCACAAGATGTCTTGTCAGAGGTGAAGGAAGGGTTTGGTAATCAGATAAATCTGTGCCGGGACCGAGGATTGAACCCCGGCCGTCCGCATAGAAGTCTGACACCTTACCCCTAGACCGCCAGGTCACCTACTATTAAATAGAAAACGTTTAAATCGGAGAGCTTTTATTTTAAATAGTTTTTGACATAGTTTAGAATTAAACGTCCTCTTCCGTCTAAAATTTATAACATAAATAATCCATATTTCATATTTTTCAAACTCCTATAGCTATTGTACAAATTAAAATATTGAAATCAGTAAAATCAGAAACCCGTTATCAGAATCACAATTATTTGGAACCTTCTTCAGACCAAATAAAAAAAAGGTAAGCCTACATTTTAACTGACAAAAATAAAATGATTCTCTTCGCGCGATTTTGAAGTGTGCGGTTAAATTTGTGGCCTCATTCATCAACTAGATATAGCCGTAGCTCCAATCGAAAGGTCGGCGCGCATTCCGCGTAGTTTCCTGAGCCGGAACGACGTCTTATCGCCAAAGCGCAGGCGCAGCCTCTAAAGATGGTATCTCAAGGACATGCAAAGTGCATAGCAATGAAACCCCACGAGGGGCACCAGTAGGCTGGATGGGTACACTAGAGAGAAACGAGCGATGAGTCACTCTAGCCGGACGATAACGTCAGCATCGTTATTATCACGAGCTGAATCGCGCGAGGAGCTGATTCACACTCAGACGAGGAAATGGTGCGAGTGCACCAGTCCAAACATTACATCGTCCGGGCGTATTTGAGTGGAAGGAGAGTGGGAAAACTATTCTCGGTACCAGTGGCTGGGATTCAAACCCCGAAACTAGCTTTGGACTATAGTCCTACCCCAGAGAAAGTATGTAATATTAAAAACAAGTCATCATTTCTGAGGGGCGAGAGAACTACTTTCATAAAAAGGAAGGTTATTAAAACAATTCAAATGGTCCAATCTGAAAACAGAGAATGAGTACTATTGTTATTAGCACCACGTCTTACTACCCGTTCGGGTTATACGCACTTATGCTAATGTGTAATGGTAGGGTGATTGTGAGATGAAATGGAATAACGTGGAATCCGAACCACGGTGGAGGCCTGGCATTCCACACATTCACAAGATGTCTTGTCAGAGGTGAAGGAAGGGTTTGGAAACAGATAAATCTGTGCCGGGAGCGAGGAGAGAATGAGTACTAATTTTTATAAAATTTACAAAGTATTATAGACCGCTAAAAGGGAAAAGGAATTGATCCTTACATTGACCATTAGAAAATACTAATCAAATCACTTTAAAACAAAAAACATTTTCAATATGAATCTCTAGATATTTTTGCTCGAAACTTTCTAGTAGGTTTTTTATTTCTTGTTGAATAATATAAATACACCTATTAACAAAAACAATTAACTATGAAGGATTTTCAATTTATAAAGCAACAGCTTTTCAGTCCTAACATTATTAAAGAAGTGTATTGTTCATGGTGCAATTTGTGCACAGATAAGTATAAGCTACACACAAATATACATTCAGCAGTGACATAAAAACAGGTAAAAAGTAAGGGCGTTTAAAGGAGCGTTCAACACAATACAACCCTGAAGAGCTAGTTAAAGTGCCAGAGCTCTAAGTTAATTGTACAAATACACACACGATATCATTACATGCGCCTTAAACCGTAGAGTTTTAAAAGTAATTAGGGAAGAGAATACGTTATTAACATATGAACACGCATAACACGCAAACACAGGCAAGAGAGGGGATTTACGGTACTCTTTACCATCGCAGGGTTTACACCCCCTGCCCCCCTCGTCATTTGAATAGCACCCCCATGAATTGTGCCCTTACTTCCTCACCCCCTTCCACCAAAATAGGGAGACGGCGAGGAACGTCTCATGATAAGTCGCGTTTATACCAATGGTACTGTTTCTTTGAAAAGAACAGCCCAAACGGGTGATGGAGAAGTGGGGGGGGGGGGNATTACATTGTTTTTGACATTGTAAGAGAGGTGAGCAAGCTTGGCCCTCACGTGAAATTGAGATAATATCTAAAAAAATTAAAAGTTTACTCTTTCAAACAATGCAGCCGAGTCGAGCCGATGTTAGAACTCCATGTTAGCGAGAATCAAGTTATTTATGCCAGTCTGACGTATTAAACCCTCTGACCACGGCGTTCTATTCTCAACTCAAGTAAAGTGAGAACCCGTTAATTTAGATGATTCCGTACTCTCCCTCCACGCAAATGCGGGAACGTTTCCAATTAATTGTGTCTTCATAGTCCCAAACAAATACAGTATTATAGGTATATTAACACCACAAACACGACGTACGAATAGCTCTCGAGTACAGCCAGTAAAGAACCAGTTTTAAAACTCTCCCCAAAACAAACTCTAAGTGTCCAGGATAAAGCCTCCAAAGCTTATGTTGGCTACCAAGCTTAATCTTATTCTGAGCAGACCGAAGTTTGAAAACATCATTTCCCAGAGATAGAGAGAGACAGAGAGCGAGAGTAAAAACACAAGCTCACTCAAAAGATAAAAACTTCCTCACTCTTAGTCGGGGCCTAAAAGATAACTTTTTAAGAGTAAGACACGATCAAAATTAAATTTCGACACTAATTACCTAGTTACAGAAGAAGCTAAGAAACACAAAAGGCTTTTACGTTGTTGAAAATTACATTAACTTCCCAAAACTTTCTCAATTTATCCCGCTATAAAAAAAACCCGGCTAAGATCATCCAATCACTATCCAGCAGAGTGTAAGCCTTCCATCAGCTCCTAACCTAATTACTATTCTTTAACACGATACAAACACGAAGCTTTTGTAGCATAAGAGCTTACCCTGATAATTAAGATGAAACTCTTGACCTTGAAAGTGTTTTGACTGGCGCAAAAGAACATATAAAATTTTTTTTTTTTTAAAGGTATATATACAGGGTGTATTTTATTTGGTGTCAAATATTCCGGTGCACACGAATTGCGGAATAGCTTATCCGAGCTCGGTAATACCCTTACACAAACTGCGGGGTAAAAATTAGATTCATAATGACTTTGTTCAAAATGAAATATGGAGGTTAGGTTACGTTAGGTTAGGCTAATGGCTAGGAGTTGAATGGGATCGCAGGTATACTTTATTCAGCAATTCGAGAGGGCCCCTAATTATTTACCGCGTCTTACAAGTAATAATTACACTAATTGATTAGAAATTGGGAAGGTTGTATTTAGAGGAAGTGAACCCTCATTTGCGTGGATGGAGAGTGAAAAATCTGGGCTCTGATTGCAATTCTGCTGACAGGTATACCTTATTCCGCAATTCGAGTGCACCCAGATATTTTATGGGCTTGTACCACATCCCCAAACATTAAGAAACGTCCATATAAATCTGGTTCTAAAAACGCAGGTGTTTCTGAAGAGAGGAATTTTACTTTTCAGTTAATAAGCAATCCATCAGAAGACGTATCGCAACTAGACAAGACAACGTTTTTCAGAAACAAACCAATACAGAACATTTTGTAGGAAATATGGTGTCCTGAGTTCCATGCATTGTCATACTGTGTTGAATACTCGTACACTTGAGGTGTTACGTATCTGTCCGTTCACTAAACGATCTCTTGTTGAGGCAAAGGAGTCGCGTAAACAATGGACTTTTAATATCATCCTAGAAAAAAACCATTGGGTTCAAACTTTTATTATTATTATTATTATTATTATTATTATTATTATTAGCACCTAGTCTTACTACCCGTTCGGGTTATACGCACTTACGCTAATGTGTAATGGAAGGGTGATTGTGAGATGAAATGGAGGACCTACAGTTTAACGTGGGATCCGAACCACGGTGGAAGCCTGGCATTCCCCACATTCACAAGATGTCTTGTCAGAGGTGAAGGAAGGGTTTGGTGATCAGATAAATCTGTGCCGGGACCGGGGATTGAACCCCGGCCGCCAGCATAGAAGTCTGACACCTTACTCCTAGACCGCCAGGTCACTGGTTCAAACTTGATGCTAGAGCAGGCCCTTCAACGGAACCCCTACGGCCAACCAATCTTTGAGGAAAACCTTTAATAAAACTAATCGTTTCTAACCCCATGTGTATATGACCTTTTCAGTGTTTGGTGGATGGGGGGGAATACGCCCCTTGAATATTTGACACCGATTAAAACACACCCTGTATTGAGAAGTGAAGAATAAGTTTTATATCTCTGCTAGAAATGAACATTTTCCGGGAAATATTGATGTACATAATATGCGGTGGAGGGGATAAATTGTAGAGCCTATTATACATTTAAAATACAGCGTGTTCATAAACGAGTGTGTTATCATAAGGGGGCAGGGATTGGGGAAGGGGAGGGGTAATTATGAAGCACGGCAAATGGTGGCGAGCGGGAAGACACATGTCGGGGCAGTCTTACAATTATTTTAGTTAACTTAGTGATAAAAAAATTGAAGTATGAGTTATTGTTATTATTATTATTATTATTATTATTACTAGCACCGCGTCTTACTACCCGTTCGGGTTATACGCACTTACGCTAATGTGTAATGGTAGAGTGATTGTGAGATGAAATGGAGGACCTACAGTTTAACGTGGGATCCGAACCACGGTGGAAGCCTGGCATTCCCCACATTCACAAGATGTCTTGTCAGAGGTGAAGGAAGGGTTTGGTGATCAGATAAATCTGTGCCGGGACCGAGGATTGAACCCCGGCCGCCCGCATGATTTATTAACATAACGGGTCTACAAAGACTCGCATTCATTTGTTTCTTTACTACTCTTTTAGCACCTCGTTGGGTTGTACGCCTATACACTAATTACGCTAATGTGTTAGGGATGAAGAAAGTTGAATTTAGAGGAAGTGCACCCGTGAGGATGGATAACTACTTAAGAAAAACCGCCCTCAGTGCACCCGACCTGGATCGAACACAGATCTCGCTGTCATCAGCAGTCTAATCTACAACACTTATGAAGAAAAATTGAGGGTGGAATGTATTTTATTTATGTCAGAACCTACTCAAAATGGAAATAGAACATTCTAGTCTTGTTTACGGAGGAGGGGGGAGAAGCGGGGGTTAACCAATTTGGGGCAAAGGCAAACACCACGAAGAGTAAATTTCGATTACTTTTAAAAGCTGCTTGGATGGTAAAATGGTCTAAGGTGTAACTCTCACAAAAGACTGGACTGCCGATGACGGGGAGATCAGAGTTCGAGTTCCGGTCAAGTGTACTAAGGGCGGTTTTTACTTAACAGTTTTTTATTCTTTCTCCATGAAAATTCAGGTTCATTTACCTTAAATTCCACCTTATAATTATAATAATTTCTTCGCTACCGTTATCAATAACTAAGCGTATAGATCTAGAGAGTAGTAAGAAGCGGTGGAAAAAAATAATCTGTTGAAACAAGCATAGCTAAAATTAAATACATTTTTCAAGCAAATTCAAGAAGATCCTCTCAGGTTTTGTGTTGGTGATTGTACGTCTGTGTATTGAGGAAGAAACGAGGCGTCCTAATGCTAGAACTAGCAAACTAATTTGACGCTCACGTTTCTAATTAGAGGTACTCGGTTGAAAGTACAAATAGTGGCATACATTACCTCGTTTGGTTTGCTTCCTACTGCGCATTCAATTGGCAGTTTGTTAGCAAGCTAACTTTTCCTAACTGCCTTGGAGACATTAGCGTGTCGTGGAGTGTTGCCAGAGTAATCAGGGTTAGTTTAACCTGTACCTGTTATATGTTCTCATCACTCAGATGGAAATAAGTGTTCTAAAATCGACAATATTTAGCTTTTAGTTACTTCTTAGAACTGACAATAAATACAAGATGCGATAATTTAGGCGAGATGGAAGGAAGAGCGTGAGGTAATTAATCACAGTTTAGATTTTTTAGCTAATTTTTTTTTCGGCCAAAATAAAAAAGCACGGTAATATCAATAGTTCTGGAATATTTGTCATGAGAATTGTGACATTGAAACAGGACTATTTAAACCAAGATAAATTAATTTCTTTCTATTTTAAGTAGGCCTACCTGTGTTCATGGCAAATATTTATAAACTGTTGAGATTACTATATATAGAAAATTATACTAAAATTATCTCCAAAAGAAATATTCTATTTATTGAATAAAAAATAAACGTTATAAGAAAAGTTAGTAAAAAAAAGACTATCATTAACTAGCACCCCTCTCCCTCCCCCCTCTTTAACCATTTATAGTGTTAAGTATTATTATTATTAGCACCGCGTCTTAATACCCGTTCGGGTTATACGCACATACGCTAATGTGTAATGATAGGGTGATTGTGAGATGAAATGGAGGACCTACAGTTTAACGTGGAATCCGAACCACGGTGGAGGCCTGGTATTCCTCACATTCACAAGATGTCTTGTATATATAGTGTTAAGAGACAGGCACTAATGCACCAGGCAATGGTCGACACTAAGATACACACAGATTGGTGAGAAGGGGTGAGGGGTGGGAGGGATCTAGAAATCTACTAGCCCTTCAGGTAAAAAGTTTTCAATTTCCTTTTCTTCCCCCATTAGATGGTTGGATACGCGAGGGTGCTGCTATCTGTCATGGACACTCGAAGGTTTCACTCGCGCACGAACGGAACTCCATTATAGAACTGGGAGTGCACCTCTTCACTGACCCCATTCGACTGCTTCCTTCACGTGAAGAAACATCGGGTCGGTTCAGAGAGAGAATGGCTTTAATCGTATTTCTCTTGAGTGATCCGTGGCTTGCTACCTGTCCAGGCTCATCAAAAGGCTAGGGGACAAGTAAGGTAAATAAATACACCCGAAACGCCCCAGCCCTCGTGACCACAAATTCTGATTAAAAAATATTAGCAAGTTTTAAAAAATGTATCAATATTAATTTCAAATACCGATGTGTGATTATGAGGCTCTGTGCAGTGACATTTCACAGGTTGATAGTAAAACCATGAAATTTCACAGGTTTATTATATTGGTGGTATTTCACAGGAAATACAGGCCGGAAGATTGGAGTAAAATCGTGACATTTCATGTGTTAATTATAAAATAGTGGCATTTCACAGGCTAATTATAAAATAGTGGCACTTCACAGGCCAATACACGAAGGAAGCTCGAAGTAAAATCGCGAAATTTCACAGGTTAATTATTAAACAGTAGCATTTCGCAGGTAATATAGGCTGGAAGATTGGAGTAAAATCGTGACATTTCATATGCCAATTAAAAATATTGTCATTTCACAGCTTAATACACGAAGGAAACTCGGAGTAAAACAATGACACTTAACAAGCCAATTGTAAAATATGATGAAATGTAAATCAGTTTTATATTTCAAAGACGGTTTAAACTTGTCAAATAAAGCCCTACCAACGAACTCCCTAGTGTTGTTTCGGAGGACATTACAGGTAGGGAGTATGCTGACCTTGCAGAATATCTGCACTCCAGAGATGATATTGATATGATTATACGCATGCACTCCATGTGAAAATAGTTGTAATTTTCACATGATAGTGGCGGCCCCACTCGGTCACATGACCTCCAAACAAGAATCACCGAGGCGTGCTACCGCCAGACAGACAGACAGACACACAACACGAGAACAATGGGGTAGTCTACACTACGGTCACGACACAAAGACGCAGGTTCCGCGTATTAAAGAAAATAACTCATGTGACGTAACCTCTTTAGTTCATCCACAGTGAAAGATGACTAACTCTTACGCCCCCCTATATACCCGCCCCAAAATACCCCTCCCCCCTTAATTCTTTACGGGCAAGTAGAACCTTCGTTCAGCGACCAAACTGTATTATTCCTTACTTTGACTAGGTAAGCCATTAAGACCACTTGTAATATTAAGATTAGATATAACTTTTAAGGAAATGTACCAGCATTTGCGTGAGAAGCCTTTAGGGGAAAAAACACCTTAAATACACCCGGCCGGGATTCAAACCCTGAACATCCTCATCAGAGCAAACCAGACCAAAATATGTTGATACCTCAGCCCAATGAAGCGGGTCACATAATTTGAGTGGTTAAAATTTATTACTTGTACGATACTGAACTAGCAACTTCAATCAATCAAGACCCGCCTCATTGGCGTAATTAACTAACACAATAGTTTCATGTTGAGCTATACTGCTGAGGACGAGGAGATTCAGGTTCGAATCTCACTCGGGTGAACTGAGGGTGGTTTTTCCTATATGGTGTTACACTCTTCTTCCTAGCCAATGTGGGTTCAATTTCTCTAAATTCAACCTTCCCAATTACCAACTCTTTGGCGTAATTAGTACTAAAGCGTATAAGCCGAACGGTTAGTAAGACACAGTGCTAAATAAATAAATAAATCAAGTAACTACCTAATATAATCGTAATCACACAGCCAGAGTATTCCTACAGCTAAACCCATAAATAGCAACCCTTTTTTTGGTGGGAGGAAATGAACGCGGGCCAAGTCAGTATTTTGCACAAAACACAACGTTGTCTCTTCATTTAAAATGTCCTGTTCAAACTCCCCAGACAGATATTGAAGAACTGTTGATATTACCGGGTGGAGACAATTTAACTGAACGTTACCACTGGGACAATATTTGAGTTATTTTGTCACAAGCTTACCTTAAGATTATTATTATTATTAGCACCGCGTCTTACTACCCGTTCGGGTTATACGCACTTACGCTAATGTGTAATCGTAAGGTGATTGTGAGATGAAATGGAGGACCTACAGTTTAACGTGGAATCCGAACCACGGTGGAGGCCTGGCATTCCCCATATTCACAAGATGTCTTGTCAGAGGTGAAGGAAGGGTTTGGTAATCAGATA
>CABFVX010001117.1:28994-55980 GCA_902151425.1 Timema shepardi
GGGGGGGGGGGGGGGTTCCTCAACAAGACGATTAGATAACATCTGGGACAAGTCTTAGAACACACATTGATTTAACAGGGACATTAATTGTTTTAAGAGAGAGATTACAAAGTCCCGGAAATAATCCTTTTATCAAACATTTCAAAACCCCAAGGTAAGAGTATCAAGGTGTACTGAAAGGTTTACATAATGACCCGCCTCGGGGGCGTAGTTGGCTAACGCGCTTGTTGTGTTGAGCCCGACTGCTGAGGACGGGGAGATCGAGGCTAGAATCTTGGTCGGGTGAACTGGGGGTGGTTTTTCATAAATGGTTTCCCACTCTCCCTCCACGCAAATGTGGGTTCACTTCCTCTAATTCAACCTTCCCAATTCCTAATCCATTAGCGTAATTAGTACTTAAAGCGTATAACCCGAACGGGTAGTAAGACGCGGTGCTAAATATTATTATAATTTACACAATGGTTTCCCACTCTCCCTCCACGCAAATGTGATTGCATTCCCTCCGAAACCCATCTTTATCGTTATCTAACACATTGTGTGAATATGCAGATAGCACGGACGGTTAATAGGAAGCGGTGGAGATAAAAAAAAACACGGACAAAATATTACAATGAATTATTGATTAGAACTAATTAACAAAAATTAAGTGCACATTATTTAAATGTAGCTATGGTTTTGGAAATATTTCCAGTGATCACCAGTGACTGGAGTACATTAAAAAAAATCCCTCCCCCATCCATTTTCCTTTTTACCAAATTGAGACTTTCGAGAATCTCCGTGCGAGAATTGTAAACTTGTTCCTCAGATCCTCACACAAAACGAACCGTCAGTTTGCCAGTGTGTAAATTAATAATGACTAAGGATTATATCAAGTACAGAGAAAAAGAAGGGTTATGGGGGAGGGGGTATCGTTCTATCCCCCCTCCCTCCCTCAAACTAAATAAAAAAAAGTATTCTAAAGGGGCAGGAAAATCCCAACCCGCACATACCACGCCAAGAGTGAGAAATATTACCGTAATTTTACGCTCGTCATTTTTTTTTAATCATCCGTTATTCCTTCTCCCGTTTTCTGTTCCCTCTCTCTCTCTCTCTCTATCTCCACCTCGTTCCTCTCCCCATAGTTCACATTCGAAGCCCCTTGTAATATGGTGTTACAATGTCCTGATTTTTTTCATTCGTTTCTCCTTTTAGCATTGTTTCTTTGTTGGGGACAGGATGAAAAGTTTCAATGAAATAAATACAGCCCTTTTTTTAACATTTTATTTTGTTTGGGTTTTTAAGTTTTGAGCGACAATTAATAAGACTAGATTCGAAAAAGAAATATAGTTACAACGGTGTCTTGTTTTCCGGGTTTGTAGCGTTCAATTTTTGAAAAATATAATTTTAAAATAATATAACTTTTCAGCAATAGCGACATAAAATGCAAAAGCCACGTCTTAACACCCACCCAGCTTATACGCATTTTAATTACGTTAATAATGGGATAAAGGCGGGGAAAGTAGAATTGAGAGGAATTGTACAGGCATTTGCGTGGCTGGAAAGTGTGAAACCAGCCAAGATAAAACAATATACCCGACCAGGATTATAACCCAGAATTTTCCGTCAGCGGAAAATCATACTATACAAACCTGACTTTTGATCAGCGTGCCCACCGATGCGGGCGGGAAAAAAATTCCAAATAATTAGATTTGCATAAGATGATTGTGAAGTTAATAAATTGAGTGTCAACAGATGCGATTGAAAGCCAGAGTTGCTATTAACATGGATAATGTTGGTACGACACATCCAGCATGTTTATAATAATATTTCCGGTAGTACAGCTGCAAGCGATGTACAGTCACATCAACTACATAATATTATCTTTTAGTAAAACTATTAGTGCACTTTGGTGCCTATAGGTTTACTAATAACGATATACTCAGTATCGTGTCGTTGAATGTTTCCAGAGTAAGCAGAACTTTTTCAAACTGCACCTGTGATACCCTGACCCCATTTGACCAATCATACACAGATAATACCTCCCGTAGGAATGATTGATAACTGACCAGGGAGGGTTCTATTGAGTGATGGAAACATATCACAAGTACAGTTTAAACTATCTCTGCTTACCCTGACTACACTGCACGACAAGGCACTGGTACGTGGCACCCATACCCCTAGCCCTAAGAGATATATGTACGTCTATTCTACACTAATGTGGTGTAGGATTTTGAGGTTGTGGGAATATAGTTTAGAGAAAAACTAGCCTCAGTTCGAGCCCCGACCTCCCCGTCAGCCGCCAACCCGACATTAGATGAGCCTGACATATCCACATGATTCATTGTAAAGAATGCAGAGATTGGAGGATGTCGTATCAGGCGTGTGTTGTTTGTAGTCCACATGACAACAGCCCTAGGCCTCTAAAACCACCCGCCCCTCCCTCCCGCTCGCAATAAACCAAGTAAACAACGAACTAGCTCTCGTATTTGTCTCAGTCAAACCAACAAACGAGATAGGAGGACTATCAGCCCGGAAACATTACTGAGCACGACGACACGACGCGGGACACGTGACGCCCTGAGCAAGCACCAGGGGGAGTTGGCAGGGGTAAGAGGGAGACAAGAAAACAAATATGGCGAACCGTTACTTTGTGTCTTGTTGATTATTTTATTTCATTCACAGTTTTTTAACCTTAGACCTGTGCAGTCCAATTTTCATACGAAGAGTATTTGTAGCCTTCAGATAAGACCCTTTCTATGAACAGTGGACTACACAAAGAAACGCGTCATATTATTAATCCAACGTATATAAATATTTGTACCTTTGTTCGGGTATTATTATTACTATAAGCACCGCGTCTTACTACCCGTTCGGGTTATACGCACTTACGCTAATGTGTAATGGTAGGGTGATTGTGAGATGAAATGGAGAAGATGTCTTGTCAGAGGTGAAGGAAGGGTTTGGTAATCAGATAAATCTGTGCCGAGACTGAGGATTGAACCCCGGCCGCCAGCACAGAAGTCTGACACCTTACCCTTAGACCGCCAGGTCACCTGTTCGGGTATCGAACCAAGGAACATTCAGACCAACGGGCACGTTATGGACACGTCCAGTCATCAATGGTTATTAACGGCTTATTTTAAAAAGTATGGATGAGTAGGGTAGTTACAGGAAAGAGCCCAGCATCCGCGTTGACAGAGTATGATTGTCCTAGGTGTGGTTTCGGCTGTTACAAAACACTAGTGCTATATTTTAAATTAGCCCCAAAGTGCATCTTGGTTAAGATAAAGGCTCGGAGAAATAACAAAACACAGTAGATATATTATTTATGTCGACATATTTGATTTTTATCGCTGCTTACTATAGATGTCATTAAATCAATAGCGTATAACTCGAATGGGTAGTAAGACGCGGTGCTAAGTATACAAATCATTAGTCTGTTTTTTTTAGAACCGCGTATTACTACCCGCTCGGGTTATTCACCCATGTACTAATTATTAGAATAATGGATTAGGGAATAGGACGGTTTAATTGAGAGAAAATGCACCCACGTTTGCGTGGAGAGTGGAAAATCATTTAGGAAAACCAACCTCAGTACACCCGACCGGGATCGAACACTATATCCGGCACTTTAGTCCAACACGAAAATAGCGCGTTTGACCACGCGGCCCCCGAAGCGGATACTAGTCTGTGTTAAATTACTGATTAGAATCTGTTATAACAATAATTATAATGGTTTTTTAAAAAAATCATATTTTGTGAGCTGTTTAAAATGTTTATAATAATATCGTGAAGTTGCGGAGGTTATTGCGGGTGTCAAAGTCCAAGCGAAGGAGAAAGGTATGACCTTTAAGGTGAGGTGCTAGTGAGCGTGAGCTTAGGGCAGTATTCTTGAAGTGTTTATAGCATAAACATTTTCTGGCCAAAATAAATCAAATATTTCTTCTATAGAAACATAGTTTAGTTTTCTGCACATGCTAAGCTCAACAGTTCTCTAATATCTTTCAAAGGTGTCCTGAAATTTAATGACAACTTTTTCTCTTAATTTAAAAAGTTTGTCAGCAAATGCCGCTATGCTCATGACAAATATTCAACAACTGTTGAGATTATCATGTGCGGAAAACTAAAATATATGTTTCTATAGAAGAAATATTTGATTTATTTTGGCCAGAAATTATTTCCGCTATAAAACTGCAAAATAAATGCGCTAAACTCGAACTAACTAGCACCCCACCTTAACATATCGAAGCTTTAGACACCCCTTAGATTAGGTTTTTTTCTTCTGACATTCCCTGTGTTTACCAGTTGAAGGGTAATCCTGTACGTCTCAGATCTCATACCGTCGAGTGTACAAATACTCACTCCACACCTTAAATATTACAAGTTTCAATTTAATACGAAATACATAAACAAAAGCTAAAAGTTATCGCTTCGCACCATTTAATTTCTTTAGTAGCCAACATGATGTTTACTCCCTGTCTCTGCCCAGTGACGCATACAGAAAACATTGTATCGTGACGAGTGTAATAACGTTACCACAACCTGGCCTCATCAAACTGTTCATGAACCCTCTTTACGAGCAGCCCCCCCCCCCCCCCCCCCCCCNTGGACTGGGGGAGGATGTAGCCATTATTCGTATTACCAGCAATTCGGACAGAGGGGGGACGGGGAGTACAACGACCCACTAATGCACAGTGGTCAGATATACGCGAACTGTGTACGTTACGACACCTGACTTACCTTAGTTACCACCATTAACGGGCGTTACAAAATGGCTTAATTTACCGTTACATATTACGTAGATTAGGAGCGGGGAGAGAGAGATATCTTGCTCGACTCGTCCGTAGGCCTGGATGCTTATTCTAAGTCCTAAACGTGAAGTTGGGAAGTTTGAATGATATTTTGTGAGGTCACAAAATGCAAGGGAAGGTGGTCTACGTGCATGTGAGGGTGCATTTGCCCACTAGATCTATCTCCATCATATTGCACCAAATATAGGGCACACAACGTGGCCAACATTCACCTAACGCTTTAGTAAATATTTGGAGCTAAATAAATGGATATATTATATGGTTTGGTTACACTTATTAATTTTGGTAATATTCATTATAATTGTAGTTAAGTAGAATTATGTGAAACTAATACATTTATATGTTTAACTTCTTTTTGTCAAATAAATAAAGATTTAATTGACTTAAAGAAGTTATACATATCAATCTAAGTGACATCTAAGTGCGTTCCTTATATTATTAATTTTACACTTATTAATGTTCACACACATATATTAAAAATGTCAGCCGAAAAGAAACACTAAAAAGAAACTGGCCTAGGCTATTTGTGCCATATGAAGAGCAAATATAGAAAAAAAACTATAGCAAAAAACTGTGGCTTTTTATCTGATAGATACACAATTGTAAACGCATTTTCTTAAAATTGTCTACTCCTTATAAAATGATAGTTTAATCTGCTGATAACCATTATAGTGGCATTAAAGGGGGCCCCTAAAATAATCTAGGTAGGCCCATATATAATCAGAAGGGTTATTATTTCCAGAGGAATAACACAAAGTGTAATTTTTAATACCAAGTATTTAATGCCTTCAAACGTGATTAGCAGCTTATCCAGGTTTAGTTCTAGAACAAACAACTACCAAACATACTATTAATTTACCATTTACTGATAGTGAAAGGACTAGATCTCAATTATTCAAAGTAATAATAGCACAACCTCTTACAAGAGTTGGCTGCACAATGGCTCACCTGCACAGCCTTATCATAAAACTACTCATTACTCCCACTAGAGTTGGCTGCACAATGACTCACCAGTACAGCCTTATCATAAAACTACGCATTACTCCCACTAGAGTTGGCTGCACAATGGCTCACCAGTACAGCCTTATCATAAAACTACTCATTACTCCCACTAGAGTTGGCTGCACAATGACTCACCAGTACAGCCTTATAAAACTACGCATTACTCCCACTAGAGTTGGCTGCACAATGGCTCACCAGTACAGCCTTATCATAAAACTACGCATTACTCCCACTAGAGTTGGCTGCACAATGACTCACCAGTACAGCCTTATCATAAAACTACTCATTACTCCCACTAGAGTTGGCTGCACAATGACTCACCAGCACAGCCTTATCATAAAACTACGCATTACTCCCACTAGAGTTGGCTGCACAATGACTCACCAGTACAGCCTTATCATAAAACTACTCATTACTCCCACTAGAGTTGGCTGCACAATGACTCACCAGTACAGCCTTATCATAAAACTACTCATTACTCCCACTAGAGTTGGCTGCACAATGACTCACCAGCACAGCCTTATCATAAAACTACTCATTACTCCTACTAGAGTTGGCTGCACAATGACTCACCAGCACAGCCTTATCATAAAACTATTCATTACTCCTACAAGAGTTGGCTGCACAATGACTCACCTGCACAGCCTTATCATAAAACTATTCATTACTCCTACAAGAGTTGGCTGCACAATGACTCACCTGCACAGCCTTATCATAAAACTACTCATTACTCCTACTAGAGTTGGCTGCACAATGGCTCACCTGCACAGCCTTATCATAAAACTACTCATTACTCCTACTAGAGTTGGCTGCACAATGACTCACCAGCACAGCCTTATCATAAAACTACTCATTACTCCTACTAGAGTTGGCTGCACAATGACTCACCTGCACAGCCTTATCATAAAACTATTCATTACTCCTACAAGAGTTGGCTGCACAATGGCTCACCTGCACAGCCTTATCATAAAACTACTCATTACTCCTACTAGAGTTGGCTGCACAATGACTCACCAGCACAGCCTTATCATAAAACTACTCATTACTCCTACTAGAGTTGGCTGCACAATGACTCACCTGCACAGCCTTATCATAAAACTATTCATTACTCCTACAAGAGTTGGCTGCACAATGGCTCACCTGCACAGCCTTATCATAAAACTACTCATTACTCCTACTAGAGTTGGCTGCACAATGACTCACCAGCACAGCCTTATCATAAAACTACTCATTACTCCTACTAGAGTTGGCTGCACAATGACTCACCTGCACAGCCTTATCATAAAACTATTCATTACTCCTACAAGAGTTGGCTGCACAATGGCTCACCTGCACAGCCTTATCATAAAACTACTCATTACTCCTACTAGAGTTGGCTGCACAATGACTCACCAGCACAGCCTTATCATAAAACTACTCATTACTCCTACTAGAGTTGGCTGCACAATGACTCACCTGCACAGCCTTATCATAAAACTATTCATTACTCCTACAAGAGTTGGCTGCACAATGGCTCACCTGCACAGCCTTATCATAAAACTACTCATTACTCCTACTAGAGTTGGCTGCACAATGACTCACCAGCACAGCCTTATCATAAAACTATTCATTACTCCTACAAGAGTTGGCTGCACAATGACTCACCAGCACAGCCTACTAGAATTGGCTGCGCAATGACTCACCAGCACAGCCAAGTTGTCCCTCAGCTCTTACCTGAAACAAAACAAACACAGAACCATCAATGGGAATCATTCATCCTGGCACCATCTAAAATACAGTCATGAATTAATAAGTACGAGATATATCCCACAACCCAGTCAACACGCTCAGGCACGGAGACACGCGTGAAACTGGTATAGCACACGTGATATGTAGACCCCCTTGCCCCCAAAGCGTGATCATTCATAATTGCTGACAGTCCTACACGTGATGACGTCAAGAGCGCTAGGGGTGGTTTTGGTCCATCACCGAGCAGTAAACATGGGTCGAGCATTGATTGGTCCGTCCCCTGCAGATCGCGCGAATACAACCCTCTTCTCGTCTGTCCACAGCTTACCAGCTACTGCTTGCTATTAGTCTCATTCCACAAATATCGCCGTTAGGTTAAGTTAGTTTTATAGTCACCTGTACAAGGTTCGAAGCTAGCCAGATATATTAGTTTACCCCAGAGTTTCCACTGCTCCCTCCAAGCTAATAATAGTGAGACTAAGCAGATATCCATGGCAGATAAAATTGTCCGTTAGTCATGTTTTAATTTAATACACTGTTAAAAACATCCAGTTAAGTTGATACTGAGTTTTGTTAAACATGGCATTGCTTCAGATCAAGTCATTACAGCCCAATTTTCATAGGAAGAGCCTTTAATAGATTAATAATATTTTGTTGACGTCAACATTGATAATATTTTACTATATTATTATTATTTTATAAGTAATGATAAAGTAGATCTAGGCCTATTACAGGATATCTAGCAACTTTTCTAGCAGCTAAGGCCCTTACTATAAACATTGTACTGTAAATAGTGTTTCAAATGGTCATGAAGGGGGGAGGGAGGGGGGAGGGCGGGGAGAAGACAAGACTTCAAAGAAAATTTTACCATTCTCAACTTGGGTTAGGAAGATAAGTATAATTTAATAACACGCACTTTTTTTTGTATTAATTTATTATATTTCAGTTTTCTACGAACTACTTGAGAAAGGAAAAAAAGAAAGTTAAATCTTAAACATCGTATTTATAAAAACAAAATCTTCAAAACAATTTAGGAAGTCCTGGTGGGGGTGTGAAGGGAGAAGGCATCATAGGGGGGTAGGGGGTAAACTACTTGAAAGAACCACTTCTTATGCAAAACAGGAAGGGCAAAAAGAGGGAAGAGAAGAAATGGCAATTACAGGACAGTTATTATCTTGTATTTTACTTTTTAACAATTTTTTAAGGACTTGGCCCCCCCTTCCCTGCTTATCAGTTCCCCTTGGTTTCTTATAATTTGAGTCATTCATAGCTATTGTTACGGGTGTGCGGAGACACCAGCGGACCTAGATAAGGCAAGCAATGTTACTCGGCAATCTTAAGAGACATTTAAAAAAAATGACAACGATTACGCAAAAAAGAAAAACAAATGCCGTGGTTGAGTTTCTAGTTTTTTTTAAAAGACAAAGCCTGTAAGGAAATTAAGATGGTGATTTTAAATAGCGCTCATTTTTGGTTCATTAACATTTTAAGACGGTTGCTACGGGAAAAAAACACATAAAAAGTATACATGTACTGTAAGCCTTTTTTTAAAAGTCACTTTTTAAATATGTCTACTGTTTTTGGGGTTCAAATTATTAACAAATTAAAGAGACAGTGACCTATGTAATCACACAAAAGCAAGGCAGTACCCAGCCAATAATTTCAGGGGCGGGGGGAGGGGGGGCTTTGGCGGGAACCTCTCCCAATTGCCGTAGACTAGAAACAATTCTAAATTTAAACACCTCTAAAAGATTTCGGAAGTGTTTTTTTATGGTTACACCGCCCCCTAATTTGTACTTCTACCTTAATTTTGATATTTCTTGAACCATACATAAACCATATATAATTTGTTCATAAAATTTCGGGGTGAGGGGGGTGAACCCCCTAAACCCCTCTCGACTATGACCTTGCACAAAAGTTAGAGTAGGTAATCATTTCGTAAAAAAAAATATTCCCTAAACCTGACACTAACAAACCAGACAAGAGATGCTTGGCGTTCACTCTGCGCACCCAAGATCATTTATAAGCTGCACTGGATCCTTTATTTGTGATTGGGTCATCTGTGACAGGGACCTACAAACAGTCGACTCCACACCACGCTGAGTTTCGGGCGAAAAAAACCCATTCTTTTGTTAAGTAACCGAAATTAGTTTTTTAAATGGTTTAGTCTCATGTTGTGGTCATTTGTTTGAAAGCGTGAGTCGGGGAGGGGTTGATCAAGAGGGTTAACAGAAACTATGGGTGGGGCGAGGGGGATTTAGGGGCCAAGTTCACAACAATCCCATTAAAATCCCATTAAAACGATACAAACGCAAAGTGAAAATCGATAATATTAACGTATGTAAAATTAGACCCCTTCCAACACAAAGGCCCCTTTCCCCCTCAACCCCCGACCCCAAGGCTTACATTAGAGAAAGGTATTTGTTTTAACTCCTAGCCACTCACATTATTTAATAAAATGTATTATTTCCACTAGTATCTAGCCGCACAATTTATTTTACATATTTATAATATAAAATATATAAAATCTCCCATTTTACTCACCGAAAGTGATCGTATTTTAATCCTCCAATGAAAACTCTCCCCTTCCACTGGTTTAGACAATATTTGTTTGGCTGTAATTGTGTGAAAATAGTCCCATGCTTTTCAAGGATTATACGGACAATACACATTTTCAACACAACCTTTTACATGTAGTTGTATATAATTTGTGTACAATTGGTAATTCAGTATTGGTTTGAAATGTATTTTATTAATAGTATTACGTAGCTCCCTGTCATCACTAGTGACCTAGATAACATTACGTAGCTCCCTGTTATCACTAGTGACCTACATAACATTACGTAGCTCCCTGTCATCGCCAGTGACCTACATAACATTACGTAGCTCCCTGTCATCGCCAGTGACCTACATAGCATTACGTATCTCCCTGTTATCACCAGTGACCTACATAACATTACGTAGCTCCCTGTCATCGCCAGTGACCTACATAGCATTAAGTAGCTCCCTGTCTCACTAGTGACCTACATAGCATTAAGTAGCTCCCTGTCATCACTAGTGACCTACATAACATTACGTAGCTCCCTGTCATCACTAGTGACCTACATAACATTACGTAGCTCCCTGTCATCACTAGTGACCTACATAACATTAAGTAGCTCCCTGTCATCACTAGTGACCTACATAACATTACGTAGCTCCCTGTCATCACCAGTGACCTACATAACATTACGTAGCTCCCTGTCATCACCAGTGACCTACATAACATTAAGTAGCTCCCTGTCATCACCAGTGACCTACATAACATTAAGTAGCTCCCTGTCATCACCAGTGACCTACATAACATTACGGAGCTCCCTGTCATCACCAGAGACCTACATAGCATTACGTAGCTCCCTGTCATCACCAGTGACTTACATAACTTTACGTAGCTCCCTGTCATCACCAGTGACCAACATAACATTACGGAGCTCCCTGTCTCACTAGTGACATTCATAACATTACGTAGCTCCCTGTCATTACTAGTGACCTACATAACATTACGTAGCTCCTTGTCATCACCAGTGACCTACATAACATTAAGTAGCTCCTTGTCATCACCAGTGACCTACATAACATTACGTAGCTCCCTGTCATCACCAGTGACCTACATAGCATTACGTAGCTCCCTGTCATCACCAGTGACTTACATAACTTTACGTAGCTCCCTGTCATCACCAGTGACCTACATAATTACTTAACTAGTCAACTATAGATATGAACGGTAATATTATTTTGAGGTTTTAAATTGGCGCGCCGGAAATCTGCACTTTCTAAAAACTGAAAAGGCCAGATTTAGTCACGAGGATTTGTTAATGTGTTAGGTATCTGTGCAGTAAAACAAACAGGGCTGGTAGAAGGGGGACGAGTTTGCGTTTGCACACTTTGTCCAGTCAATGTTGACAGTTATATAAAAATAAACAACCGTTTATATAGATTAAGGAACATTACGTAGTGATAGGTCGTCACGTTTGACAGGAATATAATCAACCTACAGTAGCCCCATGGCTTCTTTGGTGCTCACTGACAGCTCACAGCTGACTTCTGACAGTCAAAATTTAGGTATATACCTAGATTTTGACTGTCAAAAGTGACAGATGCTAAACACATGTTTTTGCAGATCATATGGTTTGGCGTAGGAATACGTAATTTGGCCTGGTAACTTTTTAAAGCTGCCAGTCAGCACCAAATAAGTCATGGGGCAACTGTAGTTTGTTATAAACAGTTCTCTAACGATAAACACATGCCTGACAAAATTACATCAAGCATCAAGCACATACATATACACATACACATACACACACACACATACACACACAAAGAAAGACACCTAAATTAGAATAATGGGAATTATAGTATATCTTGTGTGAGAAATAAAGTTCTTGAGGAAGATAAAAGATTGAGGAAAAAAGGGGGAGGGGGAAGATGCTCTTAGCATGCGTGAGCGCGCCTCAAACCAGCTTGCAAAATAAAAATAAAACAACCATTGATCGCCTCCGCTGTCGTTAGAACTGCGTGGGGACTGTTCCAGGCTGTGTCATTAGCAGCTGGGACCTCCTGGATATGATGCCCACCCCCACGTTCTCTCCAAGGAATCGAGCCAGGTAGTGGCGTTCTCAGCCATGGTGGGGTCTGAATGACGAGATGAAAGACTGTGGTTCGAACCTAATCGAAAAGTAAAACTACTTCCCAGAGCAGGAAAGTTGCGCAAGAAATAAAGTACAATTTTCGTGGAAAGGGTCATTTAGAAAATACAAACATATTTGTTCGAGGTCAACATTGATAACAGTTTACTATATTATTATTATTATTATTATACAATATCTATCAAAAATGACAGCTGCGGATCAAATGACTTGACTTATGAATACGCTAAAGTAGTTTTTTTCTAGCGCCGCGTCTTACTACCCGTTTGGGTTATACGTTTATGTACTAATTACGATCATTTTTTTAGGGACGAGAAAAATTGTATTTAGAGGAAGACTACTCGCATTTGCGTAGAGGGAGAGTGTAAAACCATTTTGGGGAAAACTACCCTCTCGGTATACCCGACCGAGATTCGAACCTCAAACTCCCCATCATCAGCAGTCAAATCTATCACGATAGTGACGCCTTGAGACCACGTGGGTAATACATGAAAGTAGATCTAGAAACTTTTCTAGCTGTCAGATAAGGCTCTTCTTATGAAAATAGTTGGCAGATTTGTTTCGCAACACCCCCCCAGTAGATGTTGGCTCAACAAGACGCAGTATTTGGTACACCCCGAGCGAGAGATGCTGATGAATACTGGTCTGGAAGAGCAAGCACTGCTCGCTTCATGTACCCCCCCCCCCCCCCCCCCCCCNTGACGAATACATTAATTACGCTAATGTGTTACGGATGAGGAAGGTTGAATTTTAGAAGAAGTGTACTCGTATTGGTGTGGAGTAAACTTGGAAACCACCCAGGAAAAAAAACATCCTTCAGTAAACCCGACCGAAATTTGAGCCCCTCATCTCCCCCTCCAGGCAATCCAGACTAAACGAGATTGGCGCCTTTGTCCACCACCCCTCCATATTGATCAAAACTTTACTACCAATAATTTTCGACTAAGGCTATGTACATCTTTAAGAGGATTTCTTATAACCCCACGTTGGGTCTCGGTGATATCCGCTTGGGAAGGGGATTGAAAAACCTATTTCTGAGAACACGGCATCAGAATTAAATCAAGCTCTTTATTTTTTTTTCAAAAGTTAAATAAATTATTTTCATAATGAATTTACTCGTCGAAAGAAAATACAACAATTTATCTCTCAAGCAATAGTAATAATAATAATAATAGTAGTAGTAGGTTTCATTATTTATGGCATTCCCCCTCTCCTCTCTGCCCCATACACACATTAAATACGTATTATTTTGCGCTTGGAACGTTCCCTCTTTCACCCTCCTTCGAAACGTCCTTTACATTGAAGTACCCTCTTCCCTTAATTTCTCTCTATTCCCTTGCACCCCTCTCTTCCCTCTCCTATCGTCCTTGTGTGGGAATTGGAAAACGAAAACAGTCGAAAGGCGGGGATGTTTTCCCTCCTCCCCCTCCTCCAACCCCTTTCTCCTGGCTAAAAATGTGTATCCAGGGAAGACAGGGGAGTGGATTTTGGTTTGCTAATGCAATGTTTCCCTCTCTCTCTCTCTCTATCTCTCTCCCCGGTCCTCCAAAGAGAGTTGGCAGAGAAACACCTTTCTCTGCTAAAAGTCGAGTGGTTTTGAAGAACTGACTACGAGTCAAGTTTCGCGGACTCTGGGAGGCGGGCGAATCGAGTAGGTCCGTGGCGTGGTGAGTACCTGGGTGGGAGGGAGACAAGGCAATCTCCTCTCCTCCTTTACCACGTCAGTAAGTCCCAAGTGTAGAACTTTCGATCTGTTACTTAAGACACGAACGAGGAGTAAACCGCAAGAGACAAACGATACTAAAGGAATACAAATTATTCAAATAGATATTTGGGCTTGATTTTGAACAGCCCTCACACGATGAACACGCGGAGAAAGGCGTCGGTGCAAATCTCAACCGGGTGTAATGACCATGTTTTTTTTCACTAGTAGGTCTCTTACTGTTTGTTTTTTTAAGAAAATGTGGGTACACTTCCTTTCGAATTCTTTTCTCCCCGCTATGCGAATATCCCGGACGCCGCAGCACAGTTGTGCACGCGAGAATACGCGTGTGTTACCACACCACGAGCAGTTCGGTCGGTTGCCACGGCAACGCTGTCAGGATAAACAAATTACATTACGGCGAGTACAGAGCATAAAACCTTCCTTTCTCTCCACAGTGGTATCAATGGCGGACCTTGAAGATGGAACCATTTCTTGTTAAGATATAATTATATAAAAAAAAGTATGAAGTATTTCAAAGTGTTAGGCTGGTTTCACACCAACGAGCCCCCCCGAGTCGAGTCCAATTTGACTCCGGAGTCAAGGACTTTTCACACTAGTGAGTCGAGTCAATGAGTCCACGAGTTTGAACAAAGAGCTCGTGCAAGATGGACGCAGTCCTAGCGGGGGTATATAAATACAGTGTATGGAGTGAAACGATGCACCTTTGGTAATTTTCAACATTTGTTTCCGGATCTTATAACCAACCCCCCCAAAAAACATATAATTTAATTCGAATGCGTGAAGAACAGCATGTAACACCCACTGCTTTGATATATGAAGAGGTGTCAGACTTCTGTGCTGTGGGTCCGGGGTTCGACCCTCGGTCTCGGCACAGATTTATCTGATTACCAAACCCTTCCTTCACCCCTGACAAGACATCTTGTGAATGTGGGGAATGCCAGGTCTCCACCGTGGTTCAGATTCCACGTTAAACTGTAGGTCCTCCATTTCATCTCACAATCACCCTACCATTACACATTAGCGTAAGTGCGTATAGCCCGAACGGGTAGTAAGACGCGGTGCTAATAATAATAATAATAATAATAATAATAGTTATTCATTACAAGTTATTGGTGTTTTGATAAGGGAAACATATCGTTTATAATATAATTGGTATTAATTACTAGTCTTAAGGATGTTGTCATAAGAATGAATTAGAACTTTTTTTTTCAAACTAAACGTTTTATTTATATTTTCTTGTTTGTAGATTTCATTGTAGTATTTGATCACACAACTCATTCACAATAATATACTTCCCCCTCCCCCACTTCTCCCTTTTTCAATGCGCTTTCTTGGAAGTCGTTTGATCTCGGATGATAGAAATAGCAAACAAAAGAAGATCTACCGTTAAAAAAAACACAAAAAAACCATAAAAAAGACTTCACCTTTTGTTCTTCTAAACTGATCCTCCTTCCATCTCAAGTGAAGGGTTGTCAGAAGCTACCACAACAACCCCCAGACATCCCCGCTCCACCCTCCTGAGCAATTTGTACGGAACAATAAGCACAACAGCTCAGACAGAACATTCGGGACTGCGTGTCGGAGTTTTTACAGGGGGACAAGTATTTAAAGGGAGTTTTTTAAAATAAAGAGTGACAGAATATGTACGTCTAATTTTACAAATAATTTAACCTTTTTAGGGTGACCTGGTGGTCTAGGGGTAAGGTGTCAGACTTCTGTGCTGGCGGCCAGGGTTCAATCCTCTGTCCCGGCACAGATTTATCTTATCCTTCACCTCTGACAAGACATCTTGTGAATGTGGGGAATGCCAGGCTTCCACCGTGGTTCGGATTCCACGTTAAATTGTAGGTCCTCCATTTCATCTCACAATCACCCTACCATTACACATAAGCGTAAGTGCGTATAACCCGAACGGGTAGTAAGACGCGGTGGTAATAATAATAATAATAATAAACCTTTTTGTTAAGTTTGTTTTTACTGGGGCAGTAACCTTTGCCTACTTTTAACTCACGACTTAATCCAAGAGAAAGAGAGAGAGGCGATAACGGGAATTAAAAAGCGCCAGCATCAGCGTGAAGAGATTGTGGAATAAATCAACATCGGAACTAATCTTTGCCAGGATTTGAGCCCCTGCCTCACCGTAACTTTAGATGAGACAAGAAGAGACTGACGCCTTTGAACGCGTGCCCACCGGTACAGGTTTCAACGGCCAAGTATCCCCCTCCCCCCCTAAGCAAACTAAATACATTTTGAGAAGCCCACTCACACCCCAGGAAAAACTCACGAGCTGATGTAGGCCTTGTGTTTAGGAAGTACAAATCAGACAACAAATTAGAGAACTTACAAATGACAAACATGTAGCTTGCTGTTTCATCCTACGACTGTACGTCACATCCATAAGTAATTATATTAATTCCAGTTAAGAGCGCCGCCTACTTGAAGGAAAATCTTGTCACACTGCTGTATTATCATGGTTATTTAAGGCCTGAGGCTCTAAAACCACTCAAATAATCCTCCAATATTTGAGAATGTTTTGATGTGACTGTGTTATGAAATTACTGACAGGATAGTTATATATTTCAACCTCTCATTAACTTTTTTTTAACTTGTAAAACAAGGTCCTAAAAGAATAGGCCTAACCTTTCACCTCCATTTTAAATTGAGCTATATTTTGAAAATAATATAACACTTAAATTAATAAAGGCAGAAATTCATGGAAATCCTGCTATTTGTCCCAAAGCTCCAGTGGATGGCATCCTTAAAAGTCTTAATCGCTTGGTTAATCAGTATCCCTAGACAGTATCAGAACTAAATAAGGGCTCTGAGAGGGTTTGTAGGGGGAGAAATGTATTTTTGTTTCGAGTACAGCTATGTAGAGTCAACACTTTGCATAAACATCTTTCTTTCCCCTTTCCCTCGCCGTATCAATCAATCTCTTCAAAAGAACATAAGAGAAAGAGAAATAAAGAGGGGAAAAAAATGAATATGACGTTCTGCTTACTTTTCACGTCATATTTCATTGCGTGATTGATAGTCATTTATTGACTTCCCTCCCTCCCTTTTGAAGAAAACAGATTCTAGATTTTATCTCCCCTCCCTTTTCCGCGGTTCACCACAGCAAAAAGCTTTATACTTTTCGAGCGCAAACAAATATTAGTACAGGCAAGAGAACAAAATGTGGTCCGACGGAAACTCTTCGTTGCGACTTTATTCAATTCAACAATAAATCTGTGCCGGGACCGAGGATTGAACCCCGGACCCCCAGCAGAGAAGTCTGACACCTTACCCCTAGACCACCAGGTCACCAATATATGAGCAATTTAATTATATTAGTGAGTTAGGGATGAGGAAGGTAGGAATTTAGAGGGAGATTACTCACACTTGCATGGAGGGGAGGGGAAAACCATTTTATACAAAGATATATATAGAAAATTTGCAGAACGGGCCGGGATCCAAACCCCAAGACCTCCTTGTACCGTTACACCAGACTATACAAAAGTGTCGTTTAGTCCGCGTGACCATCGATGTGTCAAATAGATCAATTCAAGCAATTATGTACATTATTTTAAAATATATATTTAAATTAGCTCAACCAGGTGAGCCACGTGGTCTAGACATCATGCTCCTTTAGTCTGGCTAGCCGGTGACTGGGTGGTAGCAGGTTAAAATCTCAACCAGGTGTACCAAGTGTGGTTTTTCCCTAAATGATTTCCCACCCTCCCTCAACGAAATAGGGGCACACTTCCTATAATTAACACCTTACTCATCCCTAACACATATTTATATGGCTATAACCAGGACGGGTAGTAAGCCGCAATGGTAATATAAGCTTTCTTTAAGCACTTCCCCCCAACCAGTATAAAGCTGATGGAAACACACGTGGTAATGTCATTATTACCTTTCTTTAAGCACTTCCCCCCCATCCAGTATAAAGCTAATGGAAACACACGTGGTAATGTAATTATTACCTTTCTTTAAGCACTTCCCCCCCAACCAGTATAAAGCTGATGGAAACACACGTGGTAATGTCATTATTACCTTTCTTTAAGCACTTCCCCCCAACCAGTATAAAGCTGATGGAAACGCACGTGGTAATGTCATTATTACCTTTCTTT
The DNA here is from genome assembly GCA_902151425.1 of Timema shepardi. Classification (NCBI taxonomy): domain Eukaryota; kingdom Metazoa; phylum Arthropoda; class Insecta; order Phasmatodea; family Timematidae; genus Timema; species Timema shepardi. Next base: position 47,041 of record CABFVX010001117.1, read on the forward strand.
AAGCACTTCCCCCCATCCAGTATAAAGCTGATGGAAACACACGTGGTAATGTCATTATTACCTTTCTTTAAGCACTTCCCCCCAACCAGTATAAAGCTGATGGAAACACACGTGGTAATGTTATAGTCATTATTACCTTTCTTTAAGCACTTCCCCCCAACCAGTATAAAGCTGATGGAAACACACGTGGTGAAGGTCTAGATACGAGTGTTTTGTAGCGTCCTCTTGATTGAAAGTGCATATAGAACATGTCGGGGTAATGCACCATGTAATGACATTACGTTGATCCACAGGGGACACCAACAGGAAAGATTCGACCTCGTCAAACAGCAGACACGTAAACTAAAATACCCACAGACTAAATTAATATTAGATAAATGACCATCAATTAATGTAGAGACCGGCAGGGGTGGACACACGAATATTGAACTGGACTCTGACCACGGTAGGCCCACAATTCATTCATAATCGTCTGTAATTGAGAAAACAGTAGGCTTATTTATTTTATTATCAGTAATACATAGTAGTTCGCTCAACATAAAGGCTATTAGAAACTTAATATAACAAGTAGGGATTGGGAGAAAAACTCTTAACAAATTAATCTGATATCAATTTGGAAAGAGGATGGGAAAAACTACCACGATATATCACATGTGGAACCCCCTCCCCTGCCTCTAAATGCCAAGCCTTGATTTGAATGTTGACCACCAGCAATTTAATATATTGTGAGCCTGATGCCTTAAACTATCTGAATACAGGTACATTTTGTGTACGTAAGCTAGAATTACATCTCTCTATATTTTCTAATAGAGAGCTTCTGCCTTTTCCCTTAAAACCAATTCTCGTCTTGCCTTATAGATTCCTGCTCTATCCCACCCCCAGGTTGGTTTAAGAACAGTGTTATATCCCGCCCCCAGGATGATTTAAGAACAGTGTTATATCCCGCCCCCAGGATGATTTAAGAACAGTGTTATATCCTGCCCTCAGTCTGTTTTAATAACATTGTCATATCTCCCCCCCAGGTTGTTGTATATTTACACCAAATTAAAGTTCTTGGAAAGATGGTACTTGGTACCCTGATAATATTAACTGCACTGATACATGCCTAAGAATCTATCAACGATACGTTAATTGATACTCATTATCTAATGATTAATGAGTACTTGCAACTTGCGATAGTCTCAATAAGCGGTCTAAACACACTACACAATTTGGCGCAATGTATTTGAGAAACCTTGTTCTATTAGATGTGTGTATTTATTTGAGGTTTTTAACGTACGCTTTTGACCCGACCGATTATATCAGCACATGAGAATGTTCTATGAGCAAAAGGGTCTACCAATTTGGGCGGGAGGGTCATTTTTAATGCCACCCTTGACATGAGATCAACCCCCCCCCTATTTCCCCTCTTAAGGAAGTTCTGCTATGGATTTTAATTGCTCAGTAAAAATTCGTTGATCCCGGCTGGATTGTGTGTATTTAGCTTAAGCTTCTGATTGGTTTACAGCAGACCCGATGTTAGTGGCCCATTCAACCACCAAGCGCTGTGGTCAATACGTGGATGCGAGAAGAGATCTGTAATCGTTGCCCGCGCCATTGTGAACTCGTCTGATAATGTTTCTGGTGTAAAGGTCCTCAGGAGGAATTCAACTAAAGTGGGAACGTAAAACACTTTAAATATAACGATAGGATCAGTTATTTTTTGAATAATTTTAAAATGTTCTGGAATTAATTAAAGAAAAAATTATCCAAAATGGGGAATGTCACACCCCACATCTTTGCACAGTTCATGGTTAAAGAAAAGTCGTGATCCACGAACGGGCGAACGCTTAGAATTCCTTCAAAGAGATAAGAGTTATCATCCATCTCAAAAACATACTTATTCAATTAATGTATAACTAGTTTTATCTTCCTGAGACGTAATTAGACATAATGTGCTCGTATGAACACATATTGCAGTCTACAAGACTCCGCCCCCCCGCCCCCCCTCAACTGTGCCTCATTACTTCTGGAAATAGATGGGGCATAGAAGTCAAAACGTCTCTCTTTAAGAACTCTAGCTTCATACCAACAATAATACCCCTCCAATAAACTATCAGAAACAAAGCTTGACACACATGTCCAGTAACATAGTGACACAGTCCTAATGTGTGTTTGTTTACATGTACACAGTGACCCACCCTCCGTATTCTGCCAAGGGAGAAATTTAATTTATTATTATTATTATTAGCACCGCGTCTTACTACCCGTTCGGGTGATACGCACTTACGCTAATGTGTAATGGTAGGGTGATTGTGAGATGAAATGAAGGACCTACAGTTTAACGTGGAATCCGAACCACGGTGGAGGCCTGGCATTCCCCACATTCACAAGATGTCTTGTCAGAGGTGAAGGAAGGGTTTGGTAATCAGATAAATCTGTGCCGGGACCGAGGATTGAACCCCGGTCGCCAGCATAGAGGTCTGACACCTTACCCCTAGACCGCATTTAAATAAAAACAACTATTTTTAAACATGGTTTCACTAGATGGAGGACACAATAATCCCTCTCGAATCAATCAGCTGGCTTACACAAAGATAGGTTAAGGTAGCGACTCAACCCGCTATTCACGCAATCCTACCTCACAGAAGAGTATGAGCTAATTGCTCAATACCATTACAATGATCCCGTTATGAGGAACGTTTTAAAAGCGAGTCGTCTAACAATTGCACATTTGAAAGTGTTTTTATCACTGATCACTGATCGTAGACACTAGCGAACTCCAGTGTTGATGGACTCAATCTGGCTCGAGGAACGCAGCGAGACTTACGCAAGGCTGAGAATTTGGAGTATTCTGGTATGTGGCCTAAGTCCATATTTCAAGTAAAGAGAGTTGTTTTTTAAAAGTGGAATACAGTTAAAACCATTTAATATGTTAATACGTCAAGCCATGTGATCTGAAGCTGATACTTTTGAATAACAGAAATAATATACATTTTTTTTATCAATGTTGGCCGTAAAGAAATATATTTGTATTTTTTCTACTGTTCTTCCAACCAAAATCAAGGTATAGTATTTTCTCCATTTACTCAGAAAGTTACCCCTCTTAATTTGATCTATTCAACTACGGTGTGGCTTGTAAGATATCAAGATATAGTCATAATGTAATTGGTCAAGATAGGACTCCTTATCTTTCAGGATAACAGGATAAACGAGGTGGCTGAACTTCTACATTACACTTGTGGATCTATTATTTGTGGTCAAAGTGGACTGTAATTTAAGAAAACACAAGGTAACCTATCGGTCAGGTTCACTAGGAGTATTTTTCCAGTACCATCTCCACGCTAATACGGTCGCATTGCCTCTAAGATACCGCCCTCATCCCTACCTCTTTAACAAAGACGGAAACTACCAGGGGGCAATAAGATTCAACCTTAATTTTGTTCCTCGCTAATAACACAATTTTCATCACTACAGAAAGCCAATTTAAAAATAGCTTTAATCCCCAATTATTCCCGGAACTACTTTATTTCGCGGTCCACGATTTGGGCACCAGACGACGGCCCCGCTAGTAAATATCTCTCCCTCTAGTCAGAAGTAATGTCACGTCGCCTCCAGACCAATGACAGTCCAGTTGGGAGATATTCCCTCGGTCAACTTGTCAGCCGCCGCCACAAATCCTGTTCCCTCCCTCTCGTTTTTTATACACTAATAACTGTCCGTTACAATAAACGTTTTTAACTGCGTCGTTAATTAACTCGTTAGCTAATTGTGACACGCCCATTCCCCCCTTCCCTTAGTTTTTGGGGTGTGGGGGCATGGCGAGAGGGAGAAAAGGGCCCTTTTCCCATACCCTCATTCATCCGCCCTCTCTCTTTTTGAATCTTCCTCCTATTCCATTCTTTGACCTCCATTTTTTAGGGATCCAGACAAAATATACCAATATTATGAGACTGTCATGAATAGTCTCGAATAAGCGTTTCAGCTGTGTATTTGATAGAGAAATACCGCTCAAGTGCTCTGGCTATTGGTGCAGACATGTTTGGGCTTACATCGCTAGGAGGATCTTGGGTTCGACCCTGAGTAAGGGCCCGCAAATAGCTGTAGACTACGATGGAAGCGTTATTCAATCTAGTTTATTTTAGCACCACGTCTTACTACCGTATTTTTTAGGCTATACGCATGTGTACTAATTACGCTAAAGACTTCGGTATGATAACGGTTACATTTATAGGAAATGTACCCACATTTGCGTGGAGGAAGAGTGAACAAACATTTTGGAAAAATCACCCTTAGAACACATTACCGGGATTCGATCCCCGATCTCCCTGTCATCGTCAGTCTAGTCTAACACGAGAGTGGCACCTTAGACCACGCGACCAGCCAAGCAGGCTTTAATTTAGTTGACTAAAATAACAATATTATAAACGTGACGTGGAAAATATTCCATTTTGGCAAATAATCCGTGTTATTTAAACGGAACGAATGCAACAGGAAGAAATATCTCAAGTTTTCAGGTTTACGATCCATTTTAATTGCTCCAAAAGGACGTCATCACCAGAAACATTATCAAATGACCTACGATAACAGCGATTAGTTTCTCTTCTTACACTGACATATTGACTACAGCGCCTGGTGGTTGGATGAGTCACTAAAGTCGTGTCTGCAGTAGACCATATTTGTCAATTCTTCAATATTATGATAAAAGACTTTACGAACATATTCTTTTCTCCTGGGATTTTCATCTCTAATCAGCAATATTTGGATTGTATTTTCAGTGCATAGTCAAAGAGGTGACCTGGCGGTCTAGGGGTAAGGTGTCAGACTTCTAGGCTGGCGGCCGGGGTTCAATCTTCAGCCCCGGCACAGATTTATCTGATTACCAAACCCTTCCTTCACCTCTGACAAGACATCTTGTGAATGTGAGGAATGCCAGGCCTCCACCGTAGTTCGGATTCCACGTTAAACTGTAGGTCCTCCATTTCATCTCCCAATCACCCTACCATTACACATTAGCGTAAGTTTGTATAAACCGAACGGGTAGTAAGACGCGGTGCTAATAATAATAATAATAATAATAATATAGTCAATGAGATAATCGAAATAATATTATATTTGAGTAGAGTTATAGCTAATATCCCCCCTCCACCCCCTCGCCTACACACACTATTTGATGGTTGTATGTATATCTCTTAGTCTCTAGGTACCTTCTACCCCAGCCCAGTCTCTTCACCTACTTAATAGACCACAAGCCCCCACTACAAATATTTTCATCTCTTATAACGATACTAATATTGATTACTTATTAGATAAGGTCTATGTATGTTTAGAAGCGAGTGTACATAGATGTTTCCTTGCAGAATGATGCAAGCGCGAGGCTTTCCAAGAACACACTTTCTTGCCAAAGGACGCAACTGATAAGAACTAATATTCCCTTCCTGTCTCATTTCATTTTATTCCCTGTCATTCGCTAACTCCTCTCTCTCTCTCTTTATCATCCGCAGCTCCGTTTCAGTGTGATGAACCGCTTCTCGGCACTTCCGGTCTAAACCGGAAGGTCAGTCAGCGAGCGGCTAGCAGAATAAAAACAACATCCGACCCCATTGTTGTCGTTACTGATGAAGGTCACAATCTATTTATACGGTATCCAGATGGGAACAGTTCTCCCTGCCCGCGTACCTTCAGTTCACCGACACCTGGGACCTTGGAGATCAGTGCGCATGCGTCAGAGAGAGACAAACCACACGCCACTACGCTCCGAGAGAGGGACCTCCTCGTACAACAAGCTCTGTTCACACCGGCGATATTTGTCGTCGTTTGTGTTTACATGGGACGACACTTTACTGCAGTGTCGAGTTGCTACAGTTCAACTTTCATAGTAAAAACCTCATATGAAAGCTAGAAAAGTTGCTAGATCTACTTTCACGTATTCATACGTCAGGTCATTTGGTCCGTAGTTGTCACTTTTGATCAATATTATCGATACATTAAAAAAATAAGAAGAATTTAGTAAAATTGCATCAATGTTGACAACAACAAAAGTTTGTAGCAATACTTGGTGTCATGCCAGCAGGTAAATGAGTTAAAATTTTAGTGTTTTCACCGAATTCAAATGCCATTCAAGGAAATCTCGTATTTTTATAACGTAAAGTCCGTTCACCGTAGGAAATGACTTGCCTTTTTCCCTACCAGAAATCTATTATATAGTAGGATATTGGTAGGAAAAAAGACCTTCCAGAGAGAAATTCCTACCGTGAATGGAGTATACTATAAACATCTCAAACCTCAGGCACATCCCCAAATTGCCGGAGGAAAAAAAAAAGTGATAAACAGTTCTAGAAGCTACCTGAAGTGTTTCTATAGCAACATAGCCCCCTAACTGCCAAAGGCTAGATAAAATTTCTAAATGATAACCAATTTTAGAAGCTACCTGAAGTGTTTTTATTTATGGCAACACGACGCCCTAAATGCCGTAGGCTAAGAAAAATTCTAAATATTAAACACCTATAAAAACTAGCTGAAGTGCTTTTTTTGGCAGCACAGCCCCCTAATTTATGATTGTATCTTAATTTTGATATTGTTTTAACCATAAATAGAACCATATGTATTTTGTTCGTAAAATGTCCGGGGGGGTGGGAGTAAGGGGGCAGTTGAACCCCTACCCCTGACTACGGTCTTACCTCCGGCCTTCGCTTCATCTCATGTATGAATAGTTCAACACCTTCTTCGTCCGCCACAAGGCTGACAGACGACTGTAGTTACGATAAATAACGTCCCTCGCCTTGATGAGTAATCGGACCGTGGCGACACTATTACTGTCCAACTACTCTTACCACTGTCGCATTTCTAAGGTGGTAAGCTTACCTTGCCATGGTTCCCCTATGGTGTAACTTAGAGTATAAGCTCGTGGTGTATTCCATCAAACGTAAGACTGCTTGCTACCTTTCAGGATAAACGAAGTGTACCTGCGACAGTTGAGAAAGACGTCGTCCGTGTGAGACGACAGTAAAAACTACAACGCCAATAAATAGGGTCCAAATTGGAGCGGTGTGTACCGGGGACTTGATACGCATGCCAGCACACGCTCGCATACAAACACACGCACGGTGATCGCTACGCAATTATTGTCGACCACAATGACAACAACAAAAATGGCTGGTCATCAGATTCACAGCCAACCGGAAGTGAAGTTACAACGCCATGAGATGCAAGCTGGTGATTACCTACTTTCCCGTACTCTGCATGACTCATGGGATTAAAAATAGTATGTACATTGCAAAGCAAAGTTAAAGTCTTCTATTGTTAGCTTGATAATAGGCATTTTATAACATACGGAGGGTTTAATTTGGCTGAGTCATTTGATGAATATGACACAAGTGTTATTAGCTCAAAGCAGACACGTTCCTACACGTAACTATTAATGGCTTTTTCCATTGTGAACAAACTCTTTTGGTGGCCTAGCGGCTTAGGAGTAAGGTGTCGGACTTCAGTGCTGGGGGTCCGGGGTTCAATCCTAGGTCCTGGCACAGATTTATCTGATTTCCAAACCCTTCCTTCACCTCTGACAAGACGTGTATTAATCACAACTTGTGAATATGTGGAATGCCAGGTCTCCACCGTGGTTCGGATTCCACGTTAAACTGTAGGTCCTCCATTTCATATCGCAATCACCCTACCATTACACATAAGCGTAAGTGCGTATAACCCGAACGGGTAGTAAAACGCGGTGCTAATAATAATAATAATAATAATAATGACTTAACACTTCTTTTAGGAGAAGATTTTTTATGTTGGTATTGAACCAAGAAAAATCCCAAAATATATTTTTTAATGTACAAATTTTACAACCGTCAAATAAGATATTGAGAATTATTTTAAAAGTAAAATTATCAAATTATTATATCATCACATTTTTAAGGACTGACCAAAAGTTGTTGTATGCCTATTTAAAATAACCGGGTGGTATATAAATTCACGTAATTAGGCCTACGTGTCGGTAAGTGGCAAGTGGGAATGAGTAAGGATTTAAAATGCATAGTTATGTTAAATTTCAATAATACAATAAATACTACAATATTATTGTAAGTTTGACACGGCCTTTAGAAGTTTTCACACTGTCGAGTCACAAAAGGTTAGAAAATAGATATAAACAAAACACCTAAGCTCTTGTCTCACTGTTGAGTAGATAATAACGTGAAGGCACTTTAGCTCAGTCTCACTGTTGAGTAGATAATAACGTGAAGGCACCTTAGCTCAGTCTCACTGTTGAGTAGATAGTAAAGTGAAGGCACCTTAGCTCAGTCTCACTGTTGAGTTGATAGTAACGTGAAGGCACCTTAGCTCAGTCTCACTGTTGAGTAGATAGTAACGTGAAGGCACCTTAGCTCATTCTCACTGTTGAGTAGATAGTAACGTGAAGGCACCTTAGCTCAGTCTCACTGTTGAGTAGATAGTAACGTGAAGGCACCTTAGCTCAGTCTCGCTGTCGAGTAGATAATAACGTGAAGGCACTTTAGCTCAGTCTCACTGTTGAGTAGATAGTAACGTGAAGGCACCTTAGCTCAATCTCACTGTTGAGTAGATAGTAACGTGAAGGCACCTTAGCTCAGTCTCGCTGTTGAGTAGATAATAACGTAAAGGCACCTTAGCTCAGCCTCACTGTTGAGTAGATAATAACGTGAAGGCACCTTAGCTCAGCCTCGCTGTTGAGTAGATAGTAACGTGAAGGCACCTTAGTTCAGCCTCGCTGTTGAGTAGATAATAACGTGAAGGCACCTTAGCTCATTCTCACTGTTGAGTAGATAATAACGTGAAGGCACCTTAGCTCAGCCTCGCTGTTGAGTAGATAGTAACGTGAAGGCACATTAGTTCAGCCTCGCTGTTGAGTAGATAATAACGTGAAGGCACCTTAGTTCAGCCTCGCTGTTGAGTAGATAGTAACGTGAAGGCACCTTAGTTCAG
>CABFVX010001117.1:82050-103137 GCA_902151425.1 Timema shepardi
ATCGCTCACCACTCCTATCTCCAAATATCGCTCACCACTCCTATCTCCAAATATCGCTCACCACTCCTATCTCCAAATATCGCTCACCACTCCTATCTCCAAATATCGCTCACCACTCCTATCTCCACACATCACTCCTATCTCCACACACCACTCCTATACCCACACATCGCTCACCACTCCTATCTCCAAATATCGCTCACCACTCCTATCTCCAAATATCGCTCACCACTCCTATCCTCACACATAGCTCGGTACACACAGGCTGTTCCATGAGCGATAACAAGCTCCTCGGCATGCACTGGAATCACCAAAACGTCTAGTTTTGAGTATAAGTGTTGCTATCTTAGGTAAAGTTAGTTTGAGATAGTCGACTAGATGGTCTTTGAGTAAAGTGCTCACCTCAGGACTCGACGTTCATGGGTTCAAACCCATCCTGAGTAAACGGATTTTTCTTGAGTGATGAAAATTCGTAGCACAACTTCCTTCGGAGGGGAAGTAAAGCCGTTGGTCCCGTGTCGATTGTGACATATAATATATCTCTGGAAGGTATATTAGAATACCTTTCCCATCAAAATTGATAACCCTTTAGCCCTCACTCATAGAAATTCTAGTGTCCTTATACAAATCGGTTCTAAAAGGGCATGCTAAATACCTCAAATAAATTCACGAATATATATAATTGATTTCCTGGTGAGTTTTATAAGGAAAAAAACTAAAACTAGATTACTCGAATTAGAACGAGCAGACTTCTGCCACCGACCATACATGACTTGTCCCGGTCTGTGCTCGGGGGGTAGCGTATCCTTCGTAGGGGCAATTTGGGTCTGTGGATATGTATTGTTGATGTGTTAGGCCGTATTTACATCAGCAATATTGTCACAATATAGAAACGATACGATGACAGTATGGTTCGATAAGGCTGCGATGTATGTATGTATGTATGTATGTATGTATGTATGTATGTATATGTAAGTTTATGTAAGTGTATTCAAGTGTGTGTATATATATATATGTAAGTGTATGCATGTATGTATGTAATTATATATGTGTGCATGTATGTATATATGTGTATATATATGTTTGTATGTATATGTATGTATATGTATGTAAGTGTATATGTATGTATGTATGTATGTATGTAAGTGTATATGTATGTATGTATGTATGTATGTATGTATGTATGTATGTATGTATCATGAATGTATGTATGTATGCATATGTGTATATGTATGAATGCACATATGTATGTGTGTATGTAGATGTATGTATGTATGTGTGTATTTATTTTAAAGACAATCGAGTGTCGACAATGTGTCGAACCGTGTCTGTAGATTGTGGGTAGAACGTCTTTCTATGGCACACTAGCGCTCCGATACAATATAGCTACGATGACGGTGCGGTAAAATAGTCGCATCATAGGGAGAGCCAGGCTGGACCGTGACTGTATCACTGATGCAAATACAGCCTTATACAACTCTCAGCTGTATCGCGCCGGGTCATGGGGTCACGATAATACACTCTACAACTAATTACAAGTCACGGGGTCACGATATATCACATAACAGTCAATTAAGAGTCACGAGGTCACAATTCCCCCCCCCCCCNAGGAAAAAGGCAATGAAGGGTCAAAAGGTCAAAATCACCCCCCCCCCCTATCCTCCACTACCAAGCTTACACGCCCATCACCAATAGGAGGATGATGTACACAATTTTCTAAAATTATGTTTTAAAGAGGCTATTTATCAAAACGCTTACAAATCAAAAGTTTTCCATGGAAAAGTTTCTACATGCCATCTCATGTGTTAAATAGGCCTATATATGATACACAACTAACATAATATATTGAATTACTACGCGTTTTAATCTAAGAATAAGAGAAGGGTATCTTGTGGGAAATGCACCCACAGCTAGGTGTGTGTATGTGCGCTACCTAGCCTCAGACCATGAAAAGAGGTAAATCACGCGCGCGCTACCCACATCTCGATTTCCAATATTCTCGGTAAGTTTATGACGTCAGACAATTGGTCCATCAGTAATCCTCGTAGTTGAGGAATAGACCCCATCAATCAACATCCTCCTCCTCTCTCTCATCCTCCCTAACACTCAGATTCAATCTCGGCCTCAGCCAATCAAGTCTTGCCTTCATTTGAGGGTGTATAATGTACATGAAAGTTTCTAAAATAAACTTTATCAGGGATCTTTATTTTTTATATATATAATGCAATACTATAGCAAATATTGTAACCTATTTATTGAGGTTTTACTGATTAAACCTTAAAACTTCAATAAATAAGGGCGTTTATATCCTATATTGAAATGAGAATTATAAATGGTCCGAGGAAAAAATGTTTGTTTTAAAACAAGGTTTGTTATTGAACAAGTACAAATTTCTTGGAGAAAAACAAAGTTTAAATATAACGCGAACCTTCTTTCATGTCCTCCGTTAAGGGCACTGTAAGGTAATGCAGGCTCAGAAACAAGCAGATATATTTATATAGAACCGTGAGATGATTTATATATTATTATTATTATTATTAGCACCGCGTCTTACTACCCGTTCGGGTTATACGCACTTACGCTAATGTGTAATGGTAGGGTGATTGTGAGATGAAATGGAGGACCTACAGTTTAACGTGGAATCCGAACCACGGTGGAGGCCTGGCATTCCCCACATTCACAAGATGTCTTGTCAGAGGTGAAGGAAGGGTTTGGTAATAAGATATATCTGTGCCGGGACCGAGGATTGAACCCCGGCCGCCAGCACAGAAGTCTGACACCTTACCCCTAGACCGCCAGGTCGCCATGGTTTATATAGAACCACCACTATTTCCTACAGTGGTACCCACGGCAAGTTCCCGACCGACGAAGGAACAGACGTATTTACTGCAACCTCACTGCGAATGGGCTGTACACAACCTCCGGAGGCAACATCAACATCCAGCACTATACATTTTATAAACAACGTTTGATAAAACAAATGTATTCAATTCGTAGCAGGTTTTCTTACTTAGGTAAAGGTATATGGTTCGAATCCTGAATTTGGAACCAAAATAGATTATTGGTGAAATTGAAGAGATGAGTCAAACCTAGAATTTTAGTTAATTTCAAAGTCGTCTACTGATATCAAAATAAGTTGAATACTTTCGATGAAAATAATTATTAATTAAACTGCGAGGGAGGGCGGAAGTGGGGGTGGAATTGCGGTGATTTATCGCAACATTAATTCATCCCCTGTCACCGGTGATTTATCAGAGCATTCATTTATCCACATCCACCGGTTATTTATCGCAACATTAATTCATCCATTGTCACCAGTTATTTATCGCCGCATTTATTCAACCATCCTCTATCGCCGGTGATCCATGACAGCATTCATTTATCCACTTTCACCGGTTGTTTATCGCAACATTAATTCATCCCCTGTCACCGGTTATTTATCAGAGCATTCATTTATCCACATCCACCGGTGATTTATCGCAACATTAATTAATCCGCTGTCACCGGTTATTTATCGCAACATTAATTAAAACGTTGTCACCGGTTGTCTATCTCAACATTAATTAATCCCCTGTCACCGGTTATTTATCAGAGCATTCATTTATCCACTTTCACCGGTTATTTATCGCAACATTCATTAATCCGTTGTCACCGGTGATCTATCTCAACATTCCATCTCCAAGTAGCTCATTATTTTAACGTTATCTCAGAATTGCTCGTGTTTGAACCTAAGGCCTGCTACCAATGGAGAATTTGCAACTTTTTATGACTAAATAGTTAAGTTTTCTAGGTTTGCTTGTTTCGAAAGAAGAATTCAGCCAATGGGTTTCATTATTATACTGTATTAGGGTCCATTTCATTATTACTGTGCTATTCGCAGGGTAAGTTAAAAGTTTCAGCGTTGAATGTGTTACTTTCAACGGTTTCAATAAGATAAAACATGTGAAAGAAGCAATTAAGATTACGTCCTAAGTTTATTCGGTTTCTTATCCAACTTAGCAATCGTGGTGGGCTAATCAAGACTAAAGGACCCGGTGGAAAAAAAAAAACACGTCAGGATGCCCAAACAGGACGAGATTTTATTTTTCAATAGCTTCATTTGGATTTTCCTACAAGCAATGAGTAATCCTCTTTCAAGCCCTCAATCTCCCCCCCCCCTATATATTTTTATTACTTTTCCTCACTAGCTAAACTAAACTCTCTTTACTTGTTTTTTTTTTACCTCCTCTCCCCCTCCCTTACTTTCCTACAGCATGCTTTCCGTCAAATGAATCGAGAAATCGAATTATTCCCCAGTTATTACTTGCTTCAAAGTATCTACCCCTCCCCCACTCCCTTTGGCAGACCCCCCTTCACCCCCTCCCTCCACCCCGTCCCTTAAACTACCCATCTTCATCCACTGCGGAGCATACAATGAGCCAGGGAAGTAAACCCCGGATAGAATTTGTTACGAGTTTAATATTGAAGCCATTACACTTTCTTTCCCCTCTCTCTTCGTCTTTAATAACAATGGAAGACATTTATATACAGGGTGTTCGAGAAAAGACTGCCACGAAATGAGATAAAATAGAATGGCATCGGCACAGCCTAAGCTCGAGCAGCCTTCGAGCACGCGCACACACACACACACACACACACACACACACAGTAAGCTCGACATGAGCTCGGCGTTCTGAAGGACAACAGAATAATAGTCAGCGAATAGCACATCATTATTTGAATACAATTGTTATATTAGGTGAGAGTTTATAATGGCGTATCATCTAACCACACGTGTGGCCTCAACGTTATAAACAGATGAGCACAAAAATTGATAATATTATCATTGTTAGTTGGGGTATAAGATATGTTTAAATATAGATTGTCTAGTTGGCCAGAGCTTAGACCCACTATACAAGAAAATAAAATTTGTACATCAGTTTAAGACTTAAAGGGGACAGTGTAGTAGGCTCCACCGTCAGTGAAATAAGAAGTCTCTAACGTCAGTAAAATCAGTAGTCTCTAATGGAAGTAGGCCCCAATGTCAGTAAAATCAGTAGTCCCTAATGTCAGACAAAGACCTAAACTTATTAAACTTAAAAGGAACCAAAATTAGGATGGGAAAATGGGGGTGGGGGAGGGGACAATACTCTAGCCTTTTCCTGGAGTATATAAAAAGCACAACCAGTTTGGGAGTCATACCCTCAACTTCTTTAATCATCAGTCAAAGCTAGTAACGATTCACTAAATTAATGTTTAAGTGTATTTTCTCTGCAGCTCATATTTTTATTTTTATATTCCTTAACCTCAGAACTGTCATTTTCTAAAGTGGAAACACGATCGCTTGTGCAGTCAGCTAATAGATATTTCTCTTCCTTTGTATTGGATTTTTTGTTTCCCTTGTTAGGCTGGGAAGACCAACAAGCAGGCTCCAAGAGAAAAAAAAATACACAGGATTTTCCTGATCGTCAGAGTGGGAAAGTTTCAAGGGTAAATTGATAGAATGTGGATCACTGTAGCAAGAGTCGCTTCTGAGTGAAGCAGTAAAGATTGTTTGTAGGCATATTTTTAAACTTCATTGGTGTAGAAATTATTTTACCCCAAGCGGATAGTATGCTTGAATTTTCACTTCTTTCCTTCTCTTTGTAAGGAAATGGATTAAAAATATGTAATATAAATAGACTATAAACTATGATAGCCTTTAGAGAGAATTTGTGCCAGGAAATAACTAGACCTAACCTACCTGCGTACTTAGCCGTTACACCCAACACATATCTCAAGATTTTATCTCTCATAGAGGACACACACAAACCAGCCATCTCCCTTGATAAACTCCAGAAAGAAGCAAGTAAGTCCATTTGGCTCTACACCAACTCGAGAATCGTCTCGCATGAAAGAACCCCTTATCCTTTTTTCTCTCTTCACCTCTCCAACCAACCCTCTCACAAGAACGCGCTGGTGATAATGTATTAGTTATGACATCATCAACTCCCTCTATACCTTCACGCCTCACCCTACCTATCTTTACCACACTAACTACCAAAAAAAGCCCCTCAAGAGATGATCGAGCAAGCGTTGATTGGTCCTCACTGTGGTGGAAAAGGGAAAGTATGTTGGAGAGCCCCCCTGTACCTCTCATCAACCCAAAAAACAAGATGAAGAGGGTCCTGATGATGCCAACTATTACACCTCATAGTTTGCCTCGGAAACCCAAGGTCATCGTCATCCTTACCTTAGTAACCACGCATACGCACCGTAACGTCTGAAGTGCGTACAGGTTTGGGAACTGAAGTAAAGAACTCTTTTCCTCGTTCATCTTAAAAGGAAGTGGCGAAGGTCGGGGGTGGTTGGTTTATTGTACCAACTGAGGTAGTACACGTTCAACAGGTTCAGTCGCAGTCTTGTAATATTTTGGAACTTATGTTTTGAATGGGTTAACATTCGCAACTAAAATGATTGCAAAGTACCAGAACATAAACTAAACTGACAGCAGAGTGGACCTTCTAAATGAGCATATTACGCAAAGTATGATCCCTTGTAGTTTCAGTTCAATGACGACAATTATGGGAGTACTTTCTTCTCGCCCAGCATCTCCCTACGCGCATTTCAATCATACTAACTAATTAAGGATGAGGGAGGTAGAATATGGAGTAAATGCACACGGAAATGGATGGAAGAAGAGTGAGAAAATATTTTTTTTAACCTCAGTATACCCAGCTGAGATTTAAATCTTAACAGACTTCCCCGTTACCGGAAAACCAGACTAGATTAGTGTCCCACTTAGTCGGCGTGTCCACTGATGTGGGTCCAGGTAATAGTTAACTACCGGGCATGTGATATGAACAGGTACACAGAGTTCTAATAAAACATA
This sequence comes from Timema shepardi, assembly GCA_902151425.1. Classification (NCBI taxonomy): domain Eukaryota; kingdom Metazoa; phylum Arthropoda; class Insecta; order Phasmatodea; family Timematidae; genus Timema; species Timema shepardi. Next base: position 88,901 of record CABFVX010001117.1, read on the forward strand.
CACTTTCAAATAAACCTGAGATGACAGGAACAAGCTATTGGTAGACCAAACACGTCACATATAGTTAAACCAAATCCCGTCAACATCAGGGTTTTTTCTACAGTTAACGCTGGGCCATTCAAATGTTAGGATCCTTGGCTGTCCCGGGTTTGTTTTTATGCCTCTTGGACGGTAACAATCGGGGAAAAGTACAATAAACTGCTATAAACGGGCATCAAAAGTAATATATTTGCGCGCGGGCAGTCAAGGGACGCAGGTCAGACGAATAGCCGTAAACGCTTTTAACTGATGCCCGATAAAAGCCCACACAAAGATTTACCTCCAAGATTTGATCGTCCAAAGGACGCAATTTTTAAAATTGCATCGAGCAAAGAAAGAGATCAAAATATGAACGATTTACTGTGTAGTGGAGGGCAATAAATAAAATTGTCTTCTCTTTCCGAAATCTTGTTTACGTCCTACCAATCATTCACGTCATACTCTTATGCCCCCCCCTCCCCCCTCAACCTACACAATTTGTTTTTAACTACCCATAAATCTTCCCTGCAAAAAACATATCCGAGATTATCGTCTGTTCAAGCCAATCAACCAAGGCATCATCATGTTGAGCTCGACTGCCTAGGACGGGGAAGATCGAGGTTCGAATCTCGGTCGGGTGAACTTGGGGTGTTTTTTCCTAAATGTTTTTTTCCACTGCCCCTCCACGCAAATGCGGGTTCACTTCCTCTAAATTCAAAATTCCTAATTCCTAACACATTAGCATAGTTAGTACTTAAAGCGTATAACCCAAACGGTTAGTAAGACGCGGTAGTAAAACCACTGATGGGGAGGTCAAGGGAGTTCGAATCCTGGTCAGGGTTTGCTCAGGTTTTTATTTACAAACAGTTTTTCCCTTCTACCTTCATGCTTCTAGCTATACCGTTCTTCATAGTGTAAATGTAGGGATAGCATGGGGATATATCTCACATGGGATGTTTCTGAAAAGACCGACGCTTTGGTCCTCGCGCCCACCGGTGAGGGTCAATAGTCCCCACGTGGAGCGAAAATTGTCGGAGAACAAGTGGTTAGGGGTTCCGTATATTTATAGCAAGTACTTGCGTTAAAATGTCTGGAAAAATAATAGTTGAAAAAATAAGAAATACTTGGTGTGTGTGTGTGTGTGTGTGTACACAAGTACATTACCTCCCTCTTTCAGCTCTTGATAGAAAAATAAAAACTCTGTTATCTTGTAAAGTATAAATTGTAAATACAAAATAATGTTAGTGAAGCTCCAGTGGTAGCCAAACAATTCTGTGACAAGGGGAATTTTTATTTATTTAGCATCGTGTCTTACTACCCGTTCGGGTTATACGCTTTAATTACTAATTACGCTAATGGGTTACGGATTGGGAAGGTTGAATTTAGAGAAGTGAACCCACATTTGCGTGGAGGGAGAGGGGAAAACCATTTAGTACCCCCACCCCCAGTTGACCCGACCGAGACTCGAAACTCAATCTCCCCTTCCTTGGCAGTCTGGCTCAACACGAAACTAGCGCATTAGCCAACTACGCCAATGAGGTGGGTGACAAAGGGAAATAGAGGATTGTACAATCCATGGTATAGCGTCAAAATCGGCTTTATTTATTTGACTTGCAATCAACAATAAATATTTATTGATTGATAAAACACAGTGATGGGTCAAGGGTCGTGAGCCCCCTTGTGAGTGTTTGGGAAATGCTGGTCTAACTCATAAATTTACCAGAGCTAACAAATAAATAGCCAAGAAATGGTCTATCTTAAGTCCCAAGTCTAAAAATAAACTATTAATTAACACATAGATAGTAAAAAGATCGAAGATGGAAATAAATTCTCACCAAAGTACCAAGGTCAAGCAATTGATAATAAAAGTACAGTTATATCAGGGTAGTGCGTCAACAACAATATCTACTACACAAAATGTTAAAATCCAAAAATGTTAATGTAATTAGTGATATAATACTTATATAATATGATTTTATCTGAATCATAAAAAAAACTCATAATAAAACTTGTTTGTTGAAGTTTATGGGACCTTAGTATAAAAAGGCCAAGTCGCTCTTCATCAATGAAACGTGAGTTCTGGTCTCGCCGCAGTACGTGACCTTCCCCAACACTCACTGAACTAAATACAAGCTAGGTTGAGAGCAGATACCAAGCACTTTCTCTTCGCGCTACTTAGAGATTTCAATTATATTTTACTATTCAAAATGAAAAGAGGAAATGTCCTTAGTCAAATTACGCTATGGACATGACCAATATTCACAAACTGTTGATACAACGTGTGTGTGTGTGTGTGTAGAAATTAAACTAAATGCTTCAATTAGTGCAATATTCTATTTAATTTTACCAAAATATTTTTGTCATAAAAACTTAAGAAAATACGGATCCTAATTTGTATTACCTTTCACCCCTCCTTAATTGAGAAAGATAAGAGTTCAGATGAAATGTACCCACAATCACGTGAATAGAGAGTAGAAAGTCATTTAGGAAAACCCACCCTAAGTCTACACCCCGAACAAGATTCGAACCCCAGACCTCCTACTCGCCTGCAAATTCAGTGTATTGGAGTGTGGCGCCTTTAAACCATGCAACCAACAATGCGGACTGTGTGACTTGGACCCTTTAGGGTATAATCTCGCCGTACCCTAACCAAATCACGACCAGGTTGTAGTCCTGAGCTATCCCTTAGATAAATTATTATTAGCACCGCGTCTTACTACCCGTTCGGGTTATACGCACTTACGCTAATGTGTAATGGTAGGGTGATTGTGAGATGAAATGAAGGACCTACAGTTTAACGTGGAATCCGAACCACGGTGGAGGCCTGGCATTCCCCACATTCCCAAGATGTATTGTCAGAGGTGAAGGAAGGGTTTGGTAATCAGATAAATCTGTGCCGGGACCGAGGATTGAACCCCGGCCGCCAGCATAGAAGTCTGATACCTTACCCCTAGACCGCCAGGTCACCCCTTAGATAATTATTTAGGATGAGGTTACATAATAAAACACTGGTTTTTTCTGCTAGGACAATGTAATCGTTGAAAATTGTTAGAATATGTGAATGATTTTGTTTATCCGAGCAGAATGTTCGGTAAAAATAGGAGGAGAGAGATGGTATAATCGACAGACGTATGAATGTGGAGTAGGCTAGTGTACGTAATGAAGTATTGTTGGGGACGTGGTTGCGGAAAAACAACAAGAACTCGTAAGAGTACCACCCTTGAATCTCTTCTAGCTTCATAAGTCATCGCTGTTCTTTCACCTTTGTTTATCAATACAGCCGCCTGACTGGTTGGCACACGAGTGGAGACCGGTCTACTTAACACCCCCTTCATTTATCAATAAGCAAGGTCATCACAAACTAAACAAAAGAAGATCGTGTAGGAACACAATAAACACAATAAACACAATATACTCAAGGTACTCCAAGCACTCGAAGCAGAAACATCTATGCGCAGGTGAGGCATGTAGTACATTCTTTTATTGTTAGTCAATAGTTAATAATCTATCTTAGTCAATAGTTAATAATCTATCTTAGTCAATAGTTAATAATCTATCTTAGTCAATAGTTAATCATTTATCTTAGTCAATAGTTAATAATCTATATTAGTCAATAGTTAATCATTTATCTTAGTCAATAGTTAATAATCTATCTTAGTCAATAGTTAATCATCTATCTTAGTCAATAGTTAATAATCTATCTTAGTCAATAGTTAATCATCTATCTTGATATAGTACATAAACGACGATTGTAGTTAAAAAAAAGGCACCTCCCAAAAGTAAATCATGAAAGTTTTTTAAGAAGTTGGAACCCGCCTGAGTGGCAAAGTTAGCTAACGCGCTAGTTTCGTGTTGAGCTAGACTTCCGAGGACGGGGAGATTGAGGTTCAAATATCTGTCGGGTGAACTGAAAGTGATTTTCTCTAAATGGTTTTCCACTCTCCCTCCACGCAAATGCGGGTTAACTCGCTCAAGATTCAACTTTCCCAATTTCTAACCCATCAGTGTAATTAGTACTTAAGCGTATAGGCCGAATGGGTAGTAAGACTCGGTACTTAAAAAAAAAGTTAGATAGCGAAAAAGCATCTTGTAAAATTTGTTTTAAAATATTAAAAACCAATATAATTTTCAGTGTTTAAATAAAAATTAAACTACAATGATGGTGCAAGAGTTGAGTTTTTTTTTAAACACAACGTCTTACTACCCGTTCAGGTTATACGTCTATGTACTAATTACATTAATGATTTAGGGATTAGGAAGGTTGGATTTAGATTATATACACCCACATTTGCGTGGTGGGAGAGTGTAAAGTCATTTAGGGAAAAAAAAAACTTGGTGCACCCGACCGGGATTGAACCCAGATCTCCCTGTCTTTGGTAGTCTAGTCCAACACGAGATTAGCGCGTTAGACCACGTGGACACCGAAGAGGGTACTAAGATTTTTAATACTAGATAAACAAATATTTTTCCAGATAATTTCGATACCGATACTTACTGTTATCGATAATTTTAATGAGTACAGTATCGATACTTTTTTTCGATACCACATCTCTAGTCGGGATAAGAGAAGCGTATTGGCTTAACATGACGTCATAAAATGTTCAATATTAGCGCGAAAGACAGCAACCAAGTGTACTTAGTCGCTCGACCCAGCAGAAGATGGTTTTCTTTCCGTTTTAATAACCTACATGAATGTTGGTCTGATGGTCGGCAATTCACATATAGGATGACAAAAAAACTTAAGAAACAAAAACCCGAATGAAAGAGAAAAAAAAGAGACACTGGTTATATAACACACATCTACGAGTACATGGCGGGTGAAATCCCTCTCGGTCAAATAAACATACACAAGAGGGAAAGGGGGAACGATGCCTATAATTAAAAGATCAAGAGGCCTGACCTCTGGTGGCATTTCCAAAACAATAAAAAACTGTTGCCCCATGTGTCAAAATGGGCAAAGATGACAGTGGGTTTGTATGGAGAAACACAAGAACAAGGTGAATGTTGTTGGATTGAGATATTTAGGAACTGTATGCGGGAAAACTTATATAGGTAACCAATAATGAATGGGGGCTGAAGGAGTGTGATTTGAAAGGGAATCATTATTATTACCACCGCGTCTTACTAACCGTTCGGGTTGTACGCACTTACGCTAATGTGTAATGGTAGGGTGATTGTGGGATGAAATGGAGGACCTACAGTTTAACGTGGAATCCGAACCACGGTGGAGGCCTGGCACTCCCACCATGTTGTTGTTGCAATAACTTGTCGCAAGTTTCTCCTGTGGAAACTCAGTTTTACGTTGATTTGGGAATATTGAGAGGATGAGTGTGAATCAAGAGACGAAGCAAATATATGAAGGTAGAGTGTGGATCAAATGGAAGGGGTGGACCATGTAAGACGTGGCTAAATGTTGTAAGCTAATGTGTAAAAAGCGAAACATTAAGAGTTTTAACAATAAAGAGCAAGTGTGACTCGTTGTATGGATATTGTTGAAGCGAAGGGAGTATGCAAAAATAGGGAAGTGGGGAGAAAAGTATTTAGGTTCGATTAAATACAGAGTTAAAAAAAACTGCATGTACCGTCTCTTGCCTACCTCGTAAGGGAACAGCGTGCTTAGATATGTGCGTATAGCCTGATTTTGGTTGGAAGAACAGTAGAGAAAATTCAAACATATTTCTTTGCGACCATCATTGATAACATATTACTTGTGTGTTATTCTATAGGTATTGATAATATATGTCAAAAGTGACAACTTCAAATCACATGACTTGATGTATGAATATATTAATATTGTTTTAGTAACTTTAGTAACTAACCTTTACTGTTCTTCCTACCAAAATCATACTATATATATGCATGCATGTGCGTATGTGTGTATATATGTGTGTGTATTCGGGCATGGATTCAAGCTAAAGGTCTATAACGATCCCACCCCCCTTGAGCTATTTTTTAAAGCTGAAATGTAAGAGTAAAGGGAGCAAATCTTAATTTTGAGACAACAGATCCATAGCAATGGTTCAAGATAACTGTTTTCATCTCAATTTATCTCTGAATTGAGGCCAAGATGTAATGATACAGTTCTTCGAAGAATGTCACTTGAGGGACTTGTTCCATTCACCTACAGAAAGTACAAAGTGGACGAGATTCTAAAGGCAGCACCACTGTTTGAAGATGACATATTGGCCAACCCTGAGGCGAAATGTAGAGCAGAGCTGATTCTCTGGCTACGAAAATGGGAGAGAATTCAATCAAGAGTCAGGTGGTATCATGCCAGAAAACGCTGTTCAGGCACTTCCAGGAATTTTAAAAGGCATTTTTTCCGAATGTGAGGATTATTATGCAAATCTTTGCCACATTACCGTTATTTACAACTTCTGCAGAGTGAAGTTTTTCTACGTTGAGAAGATTGAAGCAGTGCTTCCGGTCATCAATGAACGAAGAGAGGCTCTACGGGCTATCACTTGCAAACGCACATAAGGAAAGGCCAATCGACTTCTCAGAGGTTATAAATGTGTTTGCAAAAATGAAACCATGAAAAATGGCTCTATGACTAGACAGTTTATTTAGATTACTTACTTTAATAGATACTGACAATTTGCAAATTTAGCACTAAGCAGTGATAAAGATATTCACCCTTATGGCTGATAAAAAGTGTGTTATTTACAAAGAATTTTTATTTTCATATTATTTATTAAAATATAGTCACTTTATTTATGCATCTTTATTTTTGACAGTTCATTTTTATATTAATTTTAAAAATTATAATCACAGTGGCTATTTCTGGAAATTAAAGCTGGCAACCAAAGCCAGGGTAACAGATATTTGTAACAAAAAGAAGATTAAGCAGCAATTATTAGGTACAGAATATACTTATAACACCATTTTGAACCTTTAAATTTAAATTTTTCTCAGGAGGAAAAACACCCCAAGGCCCGGACTATCACTTTATTGGTTTGCAATGGTTTTTTGTTACCCCCCTACCCCCACCATGAAATAATCCTGGATTCACCTTGATATGTATAATGTAATCACAAGTTTAACCCTTGATTGACCTTAAACTACAATTTTATTTTATTTTGAGCTATTTAACGTGAACTTTCTTAACCGAGTGAGCAATGTAACTGGGTAGAAGAGAAGACCGTGTAGCTATGTAACTGGGTACAGGAGAAGGAAGAGAAAACCGTGTAGCTATGTAACTGGGTACAGGAGAAGGAAGAGAAGACCGTGTAGTTATGTAACTGGGTACAGGAGAAGGAAGAGAAGACCGTGTAGTTATGTAACTGGGTACAGGAGAAGGAAGAGAAGACCGTGTAGTTATGTAACTGGGTACAGGAGAAGGAAGAGAAGACCGTGTAGTTATGTAACTGGGTACAGGAGAAAGGAGAGAACATGGTGTACCACGTAAATTAGTACGTACAGAAGAAGAATTCACGTAGACTCTCAACTTATTCAAGCCAGAGTTGGAGCTAAGAGACGTGACTATCGCATGATTGCACGAATAGCCTCAGGGAACACAACCATCTTTTTTAAGAGCTCAACAAGTTTACGGGCCCTGCTTTTTTGGGAAGGTGGGGAGTTACAAAACGTTCATTAAATAGTTGATTTTATCTTATTTTTAAATGTTGGACCCGCCTGCTCGACTTACTGGCCCATTCTTTGAGCGAGGAGTGAGCTAGTGATTCCTGGGGGAACTATAATATTTTAAAAGCTATATTAAGTCGCTCGTGGGTTCAAAGCTCGGGAGAGCGCGTGATCAAACTTGATTAATAGACGAATATAACTATTCACTAACCATAAAACATGATCTATTTGGAATGACGTGTAAGGTGCCTTTGAGTGGAGGTGGAAAGTTGAGAAACCGTGGCTTTCATAGGCCTACTAGTGAACCGTTGAGGACAGATCCTTGTTATAACCAAATTTATTGATAACTGATAAAAGTTACCCCCAATAAATGTTTATAATATTTTTGCGAAGCACATACATGTGATTTATTATAATGGCTTGGCGTGTCGGAATAATATTAATTATTCTAAGTGCTTAAAGTGCTAGAGAATATACATTCGAATTTTAATATGATGATAAAAGGTATTTAAAAAAATACAAACATATTTTTTGTCACTAAAATTGGCAACGTATTACTATTTTATTAGTGTTATGTCATAGGTTTTAATAATAGACTGACTATCTATCAAAAATGAAAGCTGCAGATCACATTGCTTGACGTATGAATACGTCAGAGTAGACCAAGTAGCCTTTCCAGCTTTCATATAAGGTCCTTCCTATAAAAATTGGACTGTATAAAATTCTCAAGATTGAAACAAGAGCTATGTCAGCCCAAGACTTGAATACAAACTTAAAGGCGACCATATTTATCACCAGCTCCACACAAATACTTGGGTAAAAAAGATATACACTTAAGTTACACAAATTATACTAAACTTAGCCTACTACTGTCCGATTTTAAAAGAAAGGAACTTTTTTGAGAGTTATAAGAGTTATGATTGTATACGTCAAGCTATGTGATCTGCAGATTATACCTTTGATAGATATTATCAATATATCTTAAATAATACTAATGTTATAGTAAAATAAAAAATAACGTTTATATAAAAAAATGTGTATTTTCTAAAAGTTACTTCTCACCAAAATCCTACTATAGATATGAATTGGAAACCAATATATATATATGTCTTCAAGAACATTAAATTCTACCTTCTTACAATAAGAATAAACTGGTTAGCTTATATGATAAAAGCAAAGTTATATATATAAAAACAACGAAAAGGGACAAAACTCGGTAAAAAGAATTTGCCCCGTTTGTGAGACAGGTCAACGGCTATTTTGATATTACAAAATATTTTGAGAGCAAACATTATCTGAATGAAGGCGGGTGTCTATTCATGTAATATTACCCTTGAAACACATTTACCTCCAACTACCGTATTTCACAGAGAAAAAACTATCTTTCCTAGCCCAAAGTTACGTAACATCCACAATAAAGAATGAAATACAACATTTTCTCACAATATTCGTGCCATAAAAACGTCTCATATATAGTCATCTACGCGAAGTGTTACAAACAGTTTTTTCTCCTTCCCCCACCCCCTTTTTCTTTTACATAACCTCTTGCAGTGAACAGCAAAGACAAAGGTCGACGGAGTCGAAGGGAACTTAATATAGTCATGATCATAAAAGTGGCATACGGTAATGTTTTCTTGTGGACACTCAATACACATTACAATGCAAGGGTCTGCATGAGTTTTGAACTTTGAATAAATATCTCACAAACACAGATAAAATACCATTTTGATTTCAATGATTTTGTAAAATATGATACATATTTTTGATATCACCACAGTTCTGTTTCTTGGCCTGGATGACTTATAATTACCGCTCTAATTCAAATATTGTCGTGATAATTAGTCTCACCAGTTTAATCCCAATCTGGGTGATGTGTATTGGGTTCATCGGGAGGTTCCAGGTGCGAGCCACCCTAGTGTCCCACACTGTTAAAAACCTCATAAAGCTATCACACTTTAATAAATTATGAAATGATTTGTATAGTTGATAAATTACTGGAGTCTATTACGAGAGTGACGTCTTATAATAGGGGGTACCAATGTTTCTCCATTCTGGATTATTTTTTAGCCATATGCTACATCTTAAACCTATTTGTTCCATAAATTAAATTAAATCTTTCCTCAAATACTTATGTCCCCTTCTATCTAAAAAGAAATAAAGAATTATTCAAATGTATATTTTCAAATTAAACTATTTGATTTTCTTATAAATATTATAGGTGACCTTGCGGTCTAGGGGGGTAAGGTGTCAGACTTCTGTGCTGGTGGCCGGGGTTCAATCCCAGGTCCCAGCATAGATTTATCTGATTACTAAACACCTTCCTTCACCTCTGACAAGACATCTTGTGAATGTGGGGAATGCCAGGCCTCCACCGTGGTTCGGATCCCACGTTAAACTGTAGGTCCTTCATTTCATCTCACAATCACCCTACCATTACACATTAGCGTAAGTGCGTATAACCCGAACGGGTAGTAAGACGCGGTGCTAATAATAATAATATAAAGTCGCATTGTGAATATATAACTATTATGAAACATATTAATACTTCTGAATACTGGCTAGTCGACATAGGCAGAGTGTTTTCAGTTCAACGTAGTTTTGTATTGTGATGATTGTAATTTCCAATGTAGCAGAATCAAGATGATTATATAACTTCCAGAGATTTATCTTCAACATCACAAGGAGATAAAATAATCCAACCTCTTGCTACTGCTTATGGCCTCGTAAACCTCCGGATAAATTCTGCTTTTCAGATTCTCGAGGAATTTGAGTTGATTTTTGGCTCAAACAGTATGTAAACAAAATAATTGACTACCCCTTTGAAGGAAATTAAGTGTTTAAAATCTACTTTGTGAAAATTGGTTAAACAAAGCATTAATTTTCCATAAAATGGTTGAGCCGCAGACAACGTGTTTATGGTTGTTTTTATTAATCCTTTCGGAGTTTCTAGTTCTGAGTAGTAGAGCATATCCATTTCTTTAAGAAAATATTAAATTTGTTGGCGCAGCTCTCTGAATTTATGAAGAACTTTGCCTTTATTTGGACGAGAAACATTCATGTGAAGGAGTCTCTTTTCATATTAGCAATTCTTAAAACTATATTCATGTTAATACCCATGATTAATAATGTTCCGCACTTAAACTCCAAAAACGACGGAAATTGTTAATATTTTTAACATAATTAAAGAAAGATCTCCAATCCACTAGCACTATTTATGGTTATGCTGACTATTTTTATAATAAGATACAATTTATCAAGCATAATATCATTATTGAAATTTAAAAAAAAACTATTCTTGTAGTTGTTCCGATTAGTATTATGATTTCTATACAAAAATTATTTGAAAAATCATTTAAGCTCATTTTAACAAAAATGCTAGGTTGTTGAGCTGTGCCAAACATATAATTTGATTCATCCATTTGTAGACTGTTAGTAAATAAAAGTATTATAATCAGTCTTAAGTTGTTTCATACATATGTGGCCATGAGCTCAAATAGACGTGCCACAGTGCAAGCTGATAGATGGACAGAATCATTAGCAAATTTTACCTATTTATTTTGAATTCATGATATAGTTCTACAGCAGCATCAGCAAAGGCCTCCTTCACGAACTCACGGTCGGTGAAAGGTTTTCCTTCATGTCCAACACACACGGAACTTTAAACGAAGCTATAGTAGCAGCCAACCACTCCACTAAAAGCCAAAGGCCACCTAAGAAAAGGTAAAGGTTCACAGGTTTTAAAACCAAGCTAAACTTCGAAAAACAGTTTGGATCTGCTGTCGATGTCAACGTCTAAGCCTGCACTTCAGCGGCGTACCGTGCCTTGTTACATTCCCTCCAATTTTCCTTTCCATTCCCTGTGCTCCAGTGCGCTAACATGAACCAAAGGAAGAAGTAGTTGGGTGTACCAAACTCCTTTTTTCTTCTCTTCATCCAACGTATAGAGTTCGGAGTTGATTAAAACACAAACCTCCCTCCAAGCTGACGATGACTCAGTCCGAGATGTGTACTCCTCTAAACTTTGTCTCAAAGCACTTGACTCAATTCCATTTGTGCGATTAATGCCTCAACATCGAGCTTGAAAGTTCCAGAAGCCATAGTGTCTACTCTATATAACGAACAACGTGGGACTAAAGCTATACCACCGTGAGGACCAATGGCGAAACACCGTGGCGTATGAAGAGATGAATTATACACAATGTATTTCGACCATTTCTACGCGCCATTCACGGCATGGTGACCGTCCCTAAAACTAAATGCACCATCGCTACCACGGCACCCCTCCACTGCATTATCGCCGTGCCATCACGTGTGGACGCTCTCATTTAAACCTGTGTACCTCTACAATCATGGCGCCGCGACACCCACGGTGACGGCGAAACACCGTCACGTTTGAAAGCCGCCTAGAACGGGAACACAACAATATTACCTATTATGACTGATTAAGGTTATTTTGGTCACACTCAAAAACTATGTTTAATTAAGTGATAAATTCGCAAGTTAATAATACGCTAAGATTAACCTTTAACTTGGATGTAGTTATTTTTCTGCGCGATCGACCATGTCCGACCCCTGCTTTAGAACATTCGACCACCAAAACGGCTAGTCATAATCAATCCCTCCATCGTCATAATCAATCCCTCCATCCTCAATATGGTAAGGTTAGTTTGGCCACTCCTCAGATGGATTTATACCTGCTTTAGTGAGGTGCTGTGCATATCGGGTGTAGTATCATTATGTTTTTAAGTTTACAAAAGAGTTGACACAAAAACAAAGGTAAGTACTATAAAAACTTTGCAGAGAAAAAGAGTCCGCCAATATAAGGATATTTAAAGTGCATAGCCCGCATGAGGGTCAGAAAGAAATGATTAATGCAATGGGGGGTGAAATGATTGAAGATTTTCCTTTTAAAAAACCTCTCTCCACTTAAAGGACCACTTCCGTTGTGGTATCCCTCCAATAGCAACCCCCACTTCCCCCAAGGAGGATCTTTTAGGATGTAGGGTAGTTTAAAAGTACTCAACGCAAACGAACAATTTCAAAAGTGAGGGGGAAGGGAATTCAGGGCTTCAAGAAGCAATGAAACGCAGCCAAGTATGTGACAAATATTGAGAATACTTTCTGGATATATATTTTTTACTTTTAATAAAATCAAATAACCAAGAGAACGGAAAAAGATAGGGGTGGGGTAAAGCGGTTGGAAAAAAATGAGTTGAAAAAAGTACGTATCCCACACACAATGGAAGTATAAGGGAGGGGGAGGGTGAGATGGATGTGAGCCATCACAGTTACTCCATCCTATTTGAACAACATCCCCCCCCTCACCCCCTAAATTCTCTCTTCACTAAACTATCGTCGATCTTGCAACCTTACCCCATTTTCTGCCTCATTTTTCTCCTTCCTATTCACTTGCCACGAACATTCATTTGCAGCAACCAACTATTGACCCCCCGTCCCCTATTTCGATCCAATTTTCATCCTTTACACCCCTCCCCCTCCCTCTAAACCCGCTCACTTTAAACCCTCCCTCCCTACAAAAACCTCCCCTTGCCCCGTGGCTGTGACGGAGTGGTTTGCACGGAACCTGGTTCGATCCCAGATAGGACCTGAGAACTTTTACATTATGATGTTTATAAGTCTGTCCTGTTACTTGGACATTGAAGTTACCAGATCTATGGCTGAGCGCTTCAGTGCTGCTGTATTAGGTTAAGGATATTTATGGATAGCCCCAAGGTGGCCACAAAATCTCTCACAAAAAAAATTACCCTCCCACAAAAATTAATTTTTCTTTAGTAAATAAATATCCCATGTCTGACCTTATTAGGAAAAAAATTGTTATAAATACTTTTGGAATGAACAAAAATGAATTATTAATATGAATAAGAAAGTTATGTTAGTGAATTAGGTAAAACACTTATTTTGAACGAGAAACAGGTTTTTTATATAATTATTAATAAAGTATTGCAGTGTATTATTTGATTTTTTTAAGAGAAAACGCGATTAAACAAACTCTGGTTTATTTGTGTTAAGCCAAAAGGACAGTGAAAACGAGAGTGATGCGTTCTTTAGACTAATATGATTAATGTTCCACACAATGACCAAGGGGGAGAGGAGGGGGGAAATCACCCTCTTTGGTGGTAGAATGGTCTAAGGAAGGCGTGACTTTCATGGTAGACTAGACCGCCAATTACGGGGGATCAGGCCTTCTTTAGTTCAATTATTAGCAACGCGTCTTACTACCCGTTCGGGTTGTACGCACTTACGCTAATGTGTAATGGTAGGGTGATTGTGAGATGAAATGGAGGACCTACAGTTTAACGTGGGATCCGAACCACGGTGGAGGCCTGGAATTCCACACATCCACAAGATGTCGTGTCAGAGGTGAAGGAAAGGTTTGGCAATCAGATAAATAAGTGCCGGGACCGAGATTTGAACCCCGGACCCCCAGCACAGAAGTCCGACACCTTACCCTTAAAACACCAGGTCACCTCTTTAGTTTTAAAATAATGTTTTTATTAAAATAGGGTGAGATGATTTCATTGGTATCAATTTCAATTATTTATATTGACTACTTCAAGCTGCTACATCTTGTTAGAGCTGTATTACCTACCTAATTTAGGTGTTTTCTAGGGGGG
>CABFVX010001117.1:103526-118073 GCA_902151425.1 Timema shepardi
AATGAGTACGACATCAACACGATTGAACCAGCCCCCGGAAAATACAGACACACTTCCTATGTTATATCTCGCCGTAGCCTGGAATAAACAAAAACAAATTAAATCGTGTACCCGGCACATAATGCTCATTCCATGATTTTGATGAATGATTAGTGACGGGCTGTCGCATTCCGCACGAGGGGGTGGATCGGTTCTAAAACTAGGGATGACCCCGACCGGGCGCGTCTGATGAGCAGCTAGTTTAAAACTAATCAACGAGATCCCGTTGAAAGCGATAATTAAATGCTACAACCCACTCGATAGCTTAATTAACCCTCAGTACTGTTACCTGCGGTCGTAGTTTTAATTTTGCCATGCGTTCTAGGGCAAGTGCGACATACCTCACCTAAGGGTCCGTTCACACAGGCGTTTCGTGATGCGCGTTCTCCAAATACACAGGAGACAGCGAGTCCTTTTATACTCTGTGACCCGTCATTTATGACGTCACGATCTGAAAAGTGTGTCGTAACCTAGAGAACGCCGCGTCAAAGATGACTCACGACGATCCTAGATACCTTATGTTCAATGGGACATTTTATACAGGCGTCAAGGTGACCTGGTGGTCTAGGGGTAAGGTGTCAGACTTCTATGCTGGCGGCCGGGGTTCAATCCTCGGTCCCGGCACAGATTTATCTGACTACCAAACACCTCTGACAAGACATCTTGTGAATGTGGGGAATGCCAGTCCTCCACCGTGGTTCGGATCCCACGTTAAACTGTAGGTCCTCCATTTCATCTCACAATCACCCTACCATTACACATTAGCGTAAGTGCGTATAATCCAAACGGGTAGTAAGACGCGGTGCTAATAATAATAATAATAATTATTATTATTAGATTATTTAACCCCTATAAAATGTTATAATTAGTTTAATATCGATATTTCCAAAATTTGGAAGTTAATTTTATTCGTTGTTTTTATCGTCTTTTTTATTTTATTTGTATTAAATTAATAAAATTTAAATTTTAAAACCAACTGTAAACGGCAGAAGTGTGCAGTGGCCCTTGAATGCGTGCCTGTATGCAAACAATTTTTGTAATTCCATTTTGAGATATTTTGAAGCTATGAAAAAGCCGCGTTATAAAATAGACCCATTGGTGTATTAATTTTTATTATATATAATCGACTATAAGCAGAAAATTGTTCTAAATTTAGATACATGTTAATTAATCATGTTTCGACAAATATTCACTGTGCAGTAGTGTTGGTGTTACTTTCTCACTGACACATTTCACTAGAACACATTTCAAAACCCTGTCTCCCAATCAATGACAATCCAGTCAAAGAAAGCCTCATTGAGACAGATTATAAGATACGAAAATGTATTTTAAACACAACTTTGTTAAACAAATAAACACAAAATAGATGTAGATTTTTGAAACATTGTTACTGTCAGTGAAACATGTCTAGTAAACGTCCAGTGCAACATAAATATTAATTCTGCAATCTTTGAAAATAAGTGGTAAATTTCATTCTTGTATGAGCTCTCTCTATTTTCTTACTACATAGACTATACCTCCTGTCTGCCACCCTCCACCCCTCGAACCACCATTTTATGCTATTTTGTGCTGCTACCTACAAGTATGTTGTGATCAATGTGACCCCTCTAAACGTTTTTATATATTTGGCTGGTCGACGGTATTAAATAATTTGTTTCAAGCAGCATTTTAAGTAGTAAACAAGTTTGCTGTAATGCATATCTATAAATCATTTCTCTAATACAAGAGATAACGAATAATACCTTAATATCATTAAAACTAAAGATTTAAAATCAAAAATGTAATAGATTAAATATGCAAACTGAAGCATTGATATTTACAGATATTATTTGCTTTATTGCCTCGTCAGGCACCTTAGATCAGTCGGTAGCGCGTGTGTCTATTGAGTTAACAGTCCCGGGTTTGATTCCCATCATGACCATAAAATGTATCATTGCTCAAATTTGGGTTTCCCCTTTCAAAGTGATGAATTATCGGCAGGAGGCTGGATCTTTTGTCATGGATTTAAGCTAATAAGTCGTGTGTTGATATTAGTCGATTTAGAAAGTGCACGTTAAATACCTTGCATAAATTAAATCAATGAAAATGGATCGCACGATTCTCCAAAGTATCAAAACGACCAGATACTTTACGTGGTCATGGAACCTCAATTGTTGCACATAATTATGGCATTGTTTTTATTTTTATTCTCTGACTTATCAAAACAAAAACCCTTACTATTTAGTGCAAACTAAATTTGACTCTACCATAAACACACATCTTAAATCTTCTGTTAGAATTTTCAACTAATGTGACTTAAGTTTGATTGTCACCTTCCTAACTCTTGACCATGATTGAAATATCTATAAGCTCTTTTCAAGCTACCATTTTGTAGCCAGGAGTTTAATAAAAAAAAAGTCTAAAATAGTTCAATGTTGACCTGCTTCGGTGATCGAATTGTCTAATACGTCACACTCACAATATACCAGACTGCCTATGGCAGGGAGAATGAGGGTTCGAATCTCGGTTGAATGTGTACTAAGGGGTTTTTTCTTACTAAATGTATTTACACTCTCCTTCCACGCAAAATAAGTAGCACCTCCTCAATTCAATCTTACTCATCCCTAACACATTACGTATTTAGTACAAATGTGTGTAATCTGAAAGGGTAGTGAGACATGATGTTAAACAAAATATCATGCTGTGACACTTAATAAAAATAATATAAGAATGATTTTCAATATAGTGGATTAACTCTCCTACCATTTGAAGACTGAAGAAACAGTTTGTATTCCCGCAAAACAACAATTTACTCTTATCACTGTGCCAGATCATTGTGAACTAAGGCAATAATTTATCGTTTTTTATATTTAACATTAATTTCTTTAGTTCCTCTTGTCAAACATGAACATGGTTTCACCTAAATCTTGCTGGAGCTACAGCTACTTATACGCTCGTATATCGAAAGAGTGGTATACATTGTTTAAATATTGAACTGATTATTTATCTTCATCGCCTTCTTGGCTTACAAAAAAATATGAAAAGACAAAGAATGGCGGTGCATTATTTTGTTGCATGCATATGCAAATAAAAGATCGAGTATTTGATATATCCATTACTAGCAATACCACGCGTCGTTGCCCGTGACCCACTGTGGTATTGTTAGAAATAGCCTAATTAAAAAGCTAGTTAAAAATCTTGCTTTGAGGTGCATTCGGACCCCCTCACGTACACCTATGTTAAAAATTTCAGATCTCTGCGTGCCGTAGATTTGGCTGGGAATCGCACACAAACAAACAAACACACAAACACTTCCTTTTCTACACTAATATTATAAAGAGGAAAGATTTGATTTTTTGTTTGTAATGAGGAATGAATTAAATTTTCAAAATAAGATATAGCCTATGTTACTCGCTGATAATGTAGCTTTATATTGGTGAAAGAATTTTTAAAATCGGTCCAGTAGTTTTTGAGTCTATCCATTATAAACAAAAAATCAAATCTTTCCTCTTAATAATATTAGTATAGATGACTAGATTCGGCTGGTAGCCTCAAACATTCCTTATTCTGCCCTATTAAAAACATGTCTTAATGTGTAACTTTTTAGNACCACCCTGGACTCGAGCTCCAACCTCCCAGTGAACGACAAACCACCCTGGACTCGAGCTCCAACCTCCCAGTGAACGACAAACCAGCTAGCCAAGCTGGACGTTTAGCCCACGAATGAGTGGCTCAGCTCTGCTACAAATAGGCCTGAACTGCTTCATTCCTGTTCTGATATCTGATCTTCACTGCCTCATAATGTGCTATCTGGTCTCAGCTGCTTCATATCTACCGCGATATATGCTCTCCACTGCTTCATATATAACGCGATATCTGCTCTCAACTGCTTCATATCTATCGCGATATCTGCTCTCCACTGCTTCATATCTATCGCGATATCTGCTCTCCACTGCTTCATATATAACGCGATATCTGCTCTCTACTGCTTCATATCTACCGCGATATCTGCTCTCAACTGCTTCATATATAACGCGATATATGCTCTCTACTGCTTCATATCTATCGCGATATCTGCTCTCCACTGCTTCATATCTACCGCGATATCTGCTCTCCGCTGCTTCATATCTGTCATGCTATCTTGTCTCAGCTGCTTCATATATATCGGGACATCTTCTCTCCACTGCCTCTTATTTGCCTTGCTATTTGCTCTCCACAGTTTCATATTCATCTTGATATCTAAACTCCAGTGTATAACCTCCAAGGTCGAGGCAGTACAGCTGTAAAAGCATGGAATGTCACGACCTTTCACTCAACTTATTGTAGTACAGAGAAAATGTCAAGCTTCGGAAGAAAAGCTAAATCCTGTCCGGAGTCGAACATGTTCCCTCTTGGACATCGTCAATGAATATAATTAGTTTATTTTTACAGAAATTTTAAGACACCACAGCTACCAGCTTGGTAATTCAGGGGTTACCCAAACTGTGGGGTAGGATTCAGCTTTTGGTGGATCACGAAAAGCTTTGGTAACGCGTCGAAAGAAAATTTTGATTACTCCTTTCTTGGAGAGATCAAAATTGTCAGCAAAAATACTGGATCACGAATCCGTATTAGCGCAACAAGACAACTGGAGTATCGATAAAGGTCAGCGAGGAACTCGTTAATCGGTCCGAAGACACCGCTTTAAAATGAATTTTAACTCCCTGGCCATTTAAAAAGGCTAAGAAAGGTGAAGAGCAAATAACCGCTACGGCTAACGAAACGTGGCAGTTTGAGAAAATGCAAGAGCATTTACTTACGAAGAGAATTAAAAACAGTCTCGGATCATAGCTAAACATTCTATTTGTTTTATCCCTCCCTCCTTCTTGTCCCCATTTTTGGGCTACACGCTAATGGGGTAGGGTTGAGGTAATGTACCCGAATTTGCGTGGAGGAAGAGTGGAAAATCAACAATAAAAACACCCTATGTAAAACCGGCTTGGATCCGAACCCCGAACTTGCTGGACCAGACGGAGTTGACACGGATGATAGCAAGCAGTCGTCACTCGCGGTGAGAGAGTCATGTCCGAATGTTGGAGGCACCATCCTGAACACTCAACCAGAGAAATAAGGGGAAGAGGGGGAGAGATGGTTAAAGAGGTATCAAAGGGAAATGGGGGTAGAGGGGGGGTTATAAATCATACACAGCAAAGGTCGGGCTGTAAATTGGGTCGATGTTCCTCCCTCGCTTGATAATAAGGTTGTCTAGAACACACCGAGAGGAGCTTGCACGACGTTCTGACAAGCTTTGTTTCAAAACACCCCCTCCCCCCATACCCCCCATCTACTCCTTCTCAAACCATTCAACCACTATCACAACACCGCGCCTATTGCACTGAATGTCAACTCGCTGTTTTCCTAGGCCTTACTATCTGTGAGCACGTGGTGTCAACCTCGTATGCTCTGGTTCACAGGTAGGGGTTTCAAATCCCAGTCAAAGTGTAGGAAACACCTTGGGCCTGAATGGCCTTCCACAGAAATGCGGGTACATTTTTCTTAATTCTACCTACCCAATCCTTTCCTCGTTAGTGTAGATATGAGTTTAGACCGGACTGGCAGTGAAACACACAGTATGATAAAACATCCAATCCTACTCAAAAGCAACCAACAATTAAGGATGAAAACATCTCTGCACCTAAAACCAAGGGCTAGCGTTGCAGTGTTGGATAAACTAATACTCCGATAAACAATTACCAACTCCCAAAAGCAAACATAAATACATCAAATCCCGTAGATAAATAAAAAACCTAATTGTGTTTATAAAAAACAAAGCAAAACAAAGCACACGCTTGTCGCTTGCGTTGTACAGACCGAATTGAAGGCTCCAGACAGACCTTGCTCGAGTTTCCAAGGTCACTCGCAACAAACGGTCCATGATTATCATCATTACGTAGACTGCCCCCAAGCGGACGGACGGCAGATGGCTTACGGACTGGCGTGGTTGGAATGTCATTCTTTTGCCTTTACATTTGGTCGAATTGCTGGGAAGGTCAAACACAGGTCTAAGAGTTAGTAGTTTCGTGCCCACCACCCAGTCTCCTGGACGAAATATAATAACAGCCACCGCATAAAATGGATACTACTGCTATCGATAGGTTTATAAATAATTAGCATTACCATGTAGCTCCCTCTTTGCCTATTTTTTATGACAACAAACACCAGTTGTTTTAAATACTTAACCAGGGTTGCCATCATTTCTTTACTAACAAATTTCTTGCGTTTTCCAGAAGGAATTCCCATTTTTCCATGCAGCTTATATTGAAGAAGAAAGAAATAAAATTTCATTTTTCATCAACCTGACTAGTGTGAAGTCATGTAACACACATTTAAAATAAGATGATTTAAGATTGATTTGTGGAATACATCTTGTGTCATCTCATTACACTTATTTGAGGAATCAAATAGCCAAAGCTATTATTTATACTTTTAGTGAGGATTATTCCCATCTAGATATCATATTACGAAAATTGAAAAATGACACCTGGACACAGGAATCGAACCCGGGACCTTTGGCTTAGTAAGCCAATGCTCTTAACACTGAGATATCCAGGAATCGTCCAGTCCCCACGGTCATTCTTCACTCATATTTTAAGGCAGAGTCTGTGATGGACGTGTAGAAATCGTCGGCTACAAATGAGTGATTTTATTAAGATCACGTGCTATCAGATAACGCAGCCACCTTCGACTCGGTAGTTGGCTTATTACCGCCATTTGTACAAACAATTATTATAATTGTGAGGGATTGCACGTCCATCATAGACGTCCATCGAAAAATAAGCAGGAAATTATAAAAGAAAATATGTTGTTTTTTGGTCGATTTTCAAGGGAGAAAACGTCGATATATCTTTATGATTTTTATTCTAGTCTTAAGAATAAGAAATAAACTTTCACATTATAATATAATTTTTCCTGTCCCGTATATAATCTCAGTAGTAATAATAATAATGTTCGTGGGTTCAAACCCGGTCGCTGTTCCAAAGATTTTTCTTGAGCAATAAAAATCCGTAGCACAGTTTCCTTCGGAGGGGAAGTGAAGCCGTCAGTCAGTCCCCATGTCGATTGTGGCATGTAAAAGAACCTTGGGAGGTGTGTTAAAATACCTTTCTCGACCAAATTGGTAGTTCACCAGCAGATTTTATCCGGCCTGCAAAAGATTTAGCGAACAAACGTGTTCATAAAAATATAAATAAATATATATGAGAAATATAAGGCTGAAATACTATGCCCATTTTCTTTTTTCAAACTCGCCCACCAATTTAACTCCATATGGCTCGCGGTTCAAAAAGGTTGCATATCACTGGATTAACCCATCACTCTCGTAAAACACTGGACTGCGGATGATGGAGAGATCGGGGTTCGAATCCTATAGTGAGTGTGGTTGTTCCCCCCGCAGATTCGGGTAGACCTCCTCTATATTCAACCTTACTCATCCCTAGTCTACTAGAGTGAACAGTAGCCTACATGTGTGTATGCGCCGGGCCACGTGCAGGGAGACGCGGTGTTAAAAACAACACCCTTTGGTCCACCCTATGCGTGACAAGACTCACCTGCTGCACCCCGTAAAAGACTCCTAATGAAAACACACAAACTTCACCCCCCATACAACTGAGGGTTGGCTTAGCAGGAAAGGAGGGGGGTGGAGAAACCAGAACCCTCCCAGCCCCCGCGTCGTTCAGCTTTGTATCAAGTTCATAAAGGTGTGCAGGAGGGGGGGGGGGGGGCAGAACNTAATTTAAGTTAAGAGATGTTACATATATTTGTTTGGATATTCACCTTAATATATTCTCTTATCTTAGAGAATGTGATTAAGACTGGAGGAGTGGCGTTACTCATGTCTCGAGAGAAGAATCAAGCTGTAAACATAATAAAACAAAATGTTGGAATTTAAGTTAAAATCTTTTATTACTTATTACCATTACCGCGTCTTACTACCCGTTCGGGTTATACGCACTTACGCTAATGTGTAATGGTAGGGTGATTGTGAGATGAAATGGAGGACCTACAGTTTAACGTGGGATCCGAACCACGGTGGAGGCCTGGCATTCCCCACATTCACAAGATGTCTTGTCAGAGGTGAAGGAAGGGTTTGGTAATCAGATAAATCTGTGCCGGGACCGGGGATTGAACCCCGGCCGCCAGCATAGAAGTCTGACACCTTACCCCTAGACCACCAGGTCACCCTACGCTTATCTTGCTTGGTGTAAGCTTTATAAGATATGGTCATAGTGCAATCCGTCAATGTAGAACTTCTACCTCTCAGGGTAAACGGGGTGTACATTTTATTTATTTCTAGAGAGGCAGGGGCATAAGTATTGGAGGAAATATTGAACTTAAGGAATAAATACAAGATTATAGAAAACAAAAATAATTTAAAGTAGAGTGTAGAAACGCAGGGTGATCGAGGGACCTTTGATAAATGTTAAGGTCAGTCGGGGCCTCAAAAAGGTTGCCGACCCCTGTCTTATACCTTCACAATGTACCGAGGGGTTGGACTGGTGTGGGGGGGGTTATCAACCCTCCACTCTCCTCCCTCTAAGCTTGTGGAAACAATGAGAAGTATCTTCTTGTAAAATAGGGAGAGAGGGCACCTGCCCTTCTTATGGAATTAATTCGATAAGGGAGGAAAATTGTTCAAGCTGAAAGTAAAACATGTTTAATATATTTAAAGCCACATAACTTATTAAGCTGAAGATTCCGAGGAGTCTGTATTTATAGTGTTGAGTAGGTCTACATGTAGAAACAATATCCGTGTGTGTAGTATATTGGTTTGGTTTTACAACCAAGATAAAGGACCGGTTACACAACTCCGCACCGCACCGGTGGGGAAGAGTCGTCGAGAGAGCATTGCTCGTTGTGGGCCGTGTAACCACTTACCACCGGAAATAAATGTTCGGGAGCTTCCGAACTTTGTTTTCGTGGTAAAATTAGGCATTTCTTTGACAGCCATTGCACGTGTGATGCTCTAGTCATTGTTTCCAACATTACGTACAAGATAAACAATATCATATACAACTTATTGACAACAAGCATTCTTCTTCTTAATTATTAGCTAACTTAAAACTTTATTCTTCGTAATTAATTGCTAACTTAATTTAATGAAAATAGGTGAAAACCTATACAAGTAAAAATAAAAACACAAACTTATTTAGTAATAGAACTCAGTCTATAAAGAATATAGAAATGCTTAAAAAATGGGGTGAGAGTCGGCTCTGTGTAGTCATAGCTTAAGTATCGTTAATTTGTTCTTGAAATAATATTTTAGAAGACAGTATATGAAGGCCTATTTTCATTAGATAAACAATTTAGAAAATACTCTTTTTTTGCTCAGTATTGATACCATTTTACTAGTATTATTATTGTTACCCTATATAGAAAATAATTCTTAAAGTTCGTGTAAGTTCACTTATAGCTAGATTATTATTATTATTATTATTATTATTATTATTAGCACCGCGTCTTACTACCCGTTCGGGTTATACGCACTTACGCTAATGTGTAATGGTAGGGTGATTGTGAGATGAAATGAAGGACCTACAGTTTAACGTGGAATCCGAACCACGGTGGAGGCCTGTCATTCCCCACATTCACAAGATGTCTTGTCAGAGGTGAAGGAAGGGTTATGTAATAAGATAAATCTGTGCCGGGACCGAGGATTGAACCCCGGCCGCCAGCATAGAAATGACACCTTACCCCTAGACCGCCAGGTCACCGATAGTAATACTTATCTGTCTGGAGTTCCAGAAGTTATCTGTTAGTCCGAATACATAGCTATCCATGCCAATGGATCATTCCAAATAAAGATGTGAATTGCTACCTGTATATTTATTACTGTCCAAAGAAACACTTTTTACCTACCAATATGAATACAAACCAACCAACACAAATAATAGTTTATCTTTGGTTTTAAGATTGAAATATATTCTGTGGCTCCTCTTTGGATTTGACGATCAAGTTACACATTAATTGAATAAACCACCATTGATCACGTGTTTTAAGACCAAAGCTTTGAAAAACATCAATTTTATTTGTGGTTCCTTTGATCATGAGCCTAAAACCTTCCCGGTAAAAAAACTACGATACATATCATAGTAAAAAAAACGCGTTTAAATTTATTTAAATTTATTCACTGTTTCTCTAGCTATAAGTAGGGTGACCTGGTGGTCTAGGGGTAAGGTGTTAGACTTCTATGCTGGCGGCCGGGGTTCAATCCTCGGTCCCGGCAAAGATTTATCTGATTACCAAACCCTTCCTTCACCTCTGACAAGACATCTTGTGAATGTGAGGAATGCCAGGCCTCCACCGTGGTTCGGATTCCACGTTAAACTGTAGGTCCTTCATTTCATCTCACAATCACCCTACCATTACACATTAGCGTAAGTGCGTATAACCCGAACGGGTAGTAAGACGCGGTGATAATAATAATAGTAATAATAATAAGAGTACTATGGAACGCACATACGAAAACTTGTAAGATTTGTGAAACGAAACAATATGCATTGTTGCTGAAGCCCTCTCATCAAATAGCATGAATGAAATAATACACAATGTTACAGAAACGTTGAGAAGAAAGGAGCCTCTCTGTCCACCAAAGATCATAAAAATTAATTTCAAAATTCAAAGTAGCATACTCCATGTTTGCTCATAGCTCAGACACTACGAGCATTTTTTATTAAAATATATTTCAACCAATAGTTGTATAGTTAGTAGTACTACATCTTTAAAATGAGTTATTTCGTATCTCAAATATTTGCGGGAATATGATAAAAATTGGAAATGTCCGGCTTTGTATATTACCGTCAAAGTAATTTTCACGGAAAAATGAAAATGGCCATTTTATCTGTAATGTTAAACGATGTGTAAAGACAAAATTTAATTTAAATCGTTATAAGTTAGCGGGTTTTGATAAAATTTAGTTTTTTTATGTTCTTTTCTCTTTTTGACCAACAGTAAACTACCCTTAGTTTCAGGGCTGGATACCTAATTCCAAAAGCCCCTCGGGGGGGTGGGGGGTCTTTATGAAAACCCTAGATACCAAGTTTCAACCCAATCGGTAAAATGGTTTCGGCTCCAGGACCTAGTCTGATATACAGATAGATCGCATCGCATAAAAAAAAATGTTTTTGTCTGTTCCAGGGGGTCATGAAACGTCGACATTTATCAAAATCTCGAGTTATATTTTTTTCGGTCACAATACTTTCTTTCCTCGAGGTATCGAGAGAAAGTTAAAAGGAAATGAGACTTTGTGCGTAGCTTGAGGAGCAATCAACATTACTTGAGGTACTCGGAGGAACCTAGGGGTGCGTACTTCAAACGCACGTCCATCCTTTACTCTTCTCGTCAGTCTGAGCTTAACTCCTTAGACCGCTTGACCACCGACGCGGGTAGCGCCGAAACCAACAAATCTAGAGAGATGAAACTTTGTATGGATATTTTAAGAAACCTGAGGTTGTGGACACGAGCCTTTACTTTTACTTTTGAGAGCCTCACGTCTTAGACCATTTGACCAATGATTTGGGCGGCTCATAAGTAATAAACCAACACATAAAGTGGAAATATCACATATCCATAACTACTTATGGAAACATTTGTCATTTTTTTTTAACTTTTACACGTCGCAAGTTTTACGCCTTGAACCATGTGAACACAGGTGTAAGTACAGTAACTGGATAACCGCAACCTTGAGATATCTAGCTTTGGGCATGTAGCCTACTCAAAAAAAACTCATTGTACATGTAATTCTTTTTTTAAAATCCAAAGCTCAAGTGTATTTCCGTACTTTTACATGTGTTATGAGCCTAACGCCTTAGGCCAAGCTCCGAGGGAAATTCCAAAACCGGGAAATATATAAAAATGAGACCTGGCTTAGGACTACGTACAGTATCCCCACGGCTTCTTTGGTGCTGACTTACAGTTCACAGCTGACAGCTTTGAAAAGTTACCAGACCAAATTATGTATCCCTACGCCGAACCATATGATCTGCAAAAACATGTGTTTAGCAGCTGTCACTACTGACGGTCAAAATGTAGGTATGTACCTAAATGTTGACTGTCATAAGTCAGCTGTGAGCTGTCAGTCAGCACCAAAGAAGCCGTGGGGGGTAGTGTACTTACATACAGGTGGTGACGCTAAGGGTATATTTTTAATTTTACGTTTATTTAGCCGATGCGGGTGGGTTCAAAATCACCTATAACAGCGTGACACGTGTGGGTGATTGATATACATTACTTTTAAACATAATACGAGCCTAAATACATGAATCGCGCTACCGGGTACAGGTTTGTGAAATTATAAGGATATCTAATATTTCTCCTTGTCAGAATTTGCTATTGAATATAGAAGTGATTTGTTTTATATCCAAATATAATCACTAAGGAGAGATTAAGATTTATTATAGCCTAAATAAATTTTACAAGATTACAAAATTCACCCGTGCAACGCCGGTAGTTTACAACTAGTCTTGTGTTGATAATATTTATCAACAGTGACAGCTGCAAGTCACATGACTTGATGTATGAATACATGAAAGTAGATCTAGTGACTTTAATAGATGTCGGATTAGGCCCTTCCTATGGATACTGTAGATAAATATTAATGGGGCCGTTCTAACACAAGGGTTAAAGATGAGGGTATTTGTTTAAGGAAATGCACTCACCTCAGCGTAGAGAGATAGAGGGTGGTATGAACCACGCGATTAAAAACACCCTCCAGTGCAGCAGGTCAGGATTCGAGCTCCAAACTATCAATAAACATCGCCACCTCGAGCGATATGAGGCGAACGCCTTAGATAACGCGATCATCAGCCTGGGTTTTAGAGGTGATACCAAATACTTGTAATTGTCGGGTTTGAACAGGTCCACGCGTGACGCAGCTGGTAGAGCACAGTCACGTTGAGCCAGAGGGCCGGGATTAAAGTGTCCCCAAGCAATTGTGATCACGTTATCAAATAAGTCGTAAAGTTATTTTTTTTAATCACACGGAATTTCATCTATGAAATTATCCTTTATCTCAATCCCATAAAACCCGCCTCGGTGGCGTAGTTGGCTAACGCGCTAGTCGTGTTGAGCTCGACTGCTGAGGACGGGGAGATCGAGGTTCGAATCTCGGTCGGATGAACTAGGGTGGTTTTTCGTAAATGGTTTTCCACTCTCCCTCCACGTAAATGCTGGTTCACTTCCTCTAATTCAACCTTCCCAATTCCTAATCCGTTAGAGTAATTAGTACTTAAAGCGTATAACCAGAACGGGTAGTAAGACGCGGTGCTAAATAATATATCAATCCCATGAAAATTAAATTATTATTATTATTATTATTAGCACCGCGTGTTACTACCCGTTCGGGTTATACGCACTTACGCTAATGTGTAATGGTAGGGTGATTGTGAGATGAAATGGAGGACCTACAGTTTAACGTGGAATCCGAACCACGGTGGAGGCCCGGCATTCCCCACATTCACAAGATGTCTTGTCAAAGGTGAAGGAAGGGTTTGGTAATCAGTAAAAAAAAAAAATTAAATAGTTATGGTGAACAAATTATATGTATAAAGGTAATTTCCAAATTGTATTTCACAATAATTTTTCAAATTTGTAAAAAAAAAAAAGTATTGAAAGCGGATTCAATCGACATCGCTAGAGTATTCCAAACAGTTAACCAAATCTACTTTAGTTTAAGGTAAACTAAACTACAGCATTTACCGAAAGTATTTTCTCTAAGGGATTTTTAAAACAAAATAAAACTTTGCAGACCAAACTAGCAGAGCACTCGCAAAACTCGCCAATAAAGCTCCGAAGCTGTCGATGGATCTTTTTCCAAAGTTATCAACCGAACCATGAATTGTTGCAATACGTCAAAAGTGGGAAATTTTATCTACTTAACCTAACGCTCGGCCGTCCAGGAGCGATTTTCAATCACCATTTCATTACAATAGGATGAAATGGGGAAAGCGCAGACGGCGCTTGTGTGTGTGTGTGTGTGTGCGCGCGCGCGCCGTAAACTCAACACTGTACCGCGTGAATGGTGCGCAGTTTATCGGTAGCTACAGCGGTAATTTTCCGCGTGTCGGTGCGTATAAAATAAAAAAACCTATAATTCTATATTTCGCTTTGGGTCGGAGCTCGCCTCCAAACGGCTGAAACATAAATATGGTGGGCTCTTTTTATCGTAGCCCATAATTTGAAAAATATTACTCTACATCATTGTATTTGTTTGTTTGAGTGCCTTAGGCCTACTACTCGTCCGGGCAATACGCATTTAATTACGCTGATGATAGGGATGAGTAAGGTAGAATTTAGGAGACGATGAAAACCATTTTCTCAGTACCGCAGGCCAGGATTCGTACTCCGACCTCCCCGTCCCCCGGCATACCAAAACTAGATGAGCCTAACCTTTAATCCGCACCTCCACCGATGTTGATGGTTTTAACAATAGAAACAACTTTGTTGAAAAATGTGCCCTGACTCTTAGCCCCGCTGACAAATCACCCCCCCCCCCCC
>CABFVX010001117.1:127727-147634 GCA_902151425.1 Timema shepardi
AGGACCTACAGTTTAACGTGGAATCCGAACCACGGTGGATGCCTGGCATTCCCTACATTCACAAGATGTCTTGTCAGAGGTGAAGGAAGGGTTTGGTAATCAGATAAATCGGTGCTGGGACCGAGGATTGAACCCCGGCCGCCAGCACAGAAGTCTGACACCTTACCCCTAGACCGCCAGGTCACCCTTCTTCAGAAATTATTTACCACAATATTATTAGCCTTAATAAAGATGCTATTTTAGGAGGTCCAATGAAGTATTGACCGAACTCTGGTAGTTTACTTAATTAAAACAAGAATGTCTCGAGTTTAGCTAATAATTACCGTAGGTCATTTAATCTTCAATACGATTTTCCTTCAATGAAAGAAATACCATTTAAAGATTGCAGTTAAATTTACTAAATTCTAAAAGTTTTTTTTTGTGAGATTCTCAGTTTTTTCAGACACAAAAAATTAGCTTTTTTTTCTTCTTTAAACTATTCCGGTTTTGTAAGTGTGGCCGTACTGTTCGTAAGCTCGCAAATTAAGGTATGGTCAGACTGGGCGAGCGAGCGACTAAAATATAAAATAGAACACATTATTTGTAATGAGAGGTGGTCAGACTGGAGCAACACAAGCGACGCGCTTGAAAGATAGAACTGTTGGTCCATTGAGTGCTGGGAAAACTTCTCTCCATTTGACATATTTGATTTTTATTATAATTATTGATAGGTTTGGCACACTTGCTACCAACGGCCTAATTTAATTGGTACAATCATAAACTACACATAGATATATATATGTAAAACTGGTATGTTAGGATACTTCAATATTCTAATCAAAGTAGGCCATCACAAATAATAATCACCATTATATGGATAGAGGATGGGAAAACCACAACAATAAATCACTTGTCAAAAACCACCCTCAGTTCCCTGAGCTAAGATTCGAACCTTTGTCTCCTCGTCCACAACTATCGGGAGCTATCTGCCAATCACGCGCTCGCTCGCTCGCTCGCCAGTTTGGCCACCCAGTCGCTCGCACGCTTGTCAGTCTGGCCGAACCTTTCTCGTATAATTTGACTGAGGAGAGCGTTTCATAAAAATTGAATTAATTTTCACGTTTAATTTGATTAAAAAATTAGTTCAGAGCGGATTTCAAAGCCAGACAGCGCATATAGTGCAATATTAGTATGTTCACAAAATGTCTTTGATATTATAAAATATTACAGAAATTAAATAAATATTTTCTTTTGAGACAAGATTCCTGGTATTTTTATAATTGAAATGTTTTGTTAGCTTTTATATAATATTTTATTTGTTGGTACATTAGTCCAAACAACTATGCATAAACGTTTTAATCTTTTTTTAATGTGTCAATAAATGTTGAAAATCGCACATCGTTTCTGAAAATTCGGCAAATAATTTTTTTTTAAATGGGGATAAGTGAGGGCTTAGACACAGTAAAAGTCCTCAAAAACTTAACATATGAGGGACTACAAAATAATAAACGGTATAGGGTCCAAACAAAGGATTTTGAAAACCTAAAATCTTTAAATTTATCCTAACGACCTAAAATTGCCTCCCCTCCCCCTCCTTTTCCAAAAAATAAATCTTTTAGGTAGAAAATGTTTATTTTTAACACCTCGACTTACAACCCATTCGGTTTATATGCTTAAGTACTCATTACACTAATGGATTAGAAATTGGGAAGGTTGAATTTAGAGGAAGTGAACCCACGTTTGCGTGGGGGTGAAGTGGAAAACTATTTAGGGAAACCCCGAGTTCCCTCAACCGAGACTCTAACCTCAATCTCCAAGTCCTAGGAAGTCCAGAACAACACGAAACTAGCGCGTTATCTAACAACGCCACCGAGGTGGGTCGGGTACAAAATAGAACCTGTGAAAATAAAATGTGTGGTATAAGATAATGTATTCAAGGGAGGGATACAGTTAGGATGACAACCAAGGCATACTGTAGTCTAACAGGTGTGTGAGGTGACCTGGTGGTCTAGGGATAAGGTGTCGGACTTCTGTGCTGGCGGCCGGGGTTCAATACTCGGTCCCGGCAAAGATTTATCTGATTACCAAACCCTTCCTTCACCTCTGACAAGATCGGATCCCACGTTAAACTGTGGGTCCTCCATTTCATCTCACAATCACCCTACCGTTACACATTAGCGTAAGTGCGTATAACCCGAACGGGTAGTGAGACGCGGTTCTTATAATAATAATAATAATAATAATAATAATAATAACAGGTGTGTGGCGGCTGCAGAGCCACAGAAGAAGGTTTGGTAACCTTGAAAAGCAGGATGAAGGACACCACGAGTCCCGGCAGGTTCAAGATTTGTAACCAAGAGGGGATACTATACGCACGGTCCAAGACTCCTATCACTCTTCACTTGGCTTTGAGACCCATCATAACAAGAGTTACCGGTTTCCCCCAAGACGGACAGTCGATTGCGATGAGTAGCTTCATTTTAAAACAGAAGGCACGGAAATTACAATTAATTGGGTCTTTATGATGTTTTGGTGGGACACATTATTCTTTGGGAAATGATGATTTCTTAATATTATTATTATTATTATTAGCACCGCGTCTTACTACCCGATCGGGTTACACGCACTTACGCTAATGTGTAATGGTAGGGTGATTGTGAGATGAAATGAAGGACATACAGTTTAACGTGGAATCCGAACCACGGTGGAGGCCTGGTATTCCCCACATTCACAAGATGTTTTGTCAGAGGTGAAGGAAGGGTTTGGTAATCAGATAAATCTTTGCCGGGACCAAGGATTGAACCCCGGCCGCCAGCACAGAAGTCCGACACCTTACCCCTAGACCGCCAGGTCACCGATTTCTTAATACTTTAAAAATTTCAATTCAATTTCAATTTCCTTCATTATAGTGCTGGCCAACAGTCGTAAGACCTATAACAGGCCAGCCTTGAAAAATACACACGTACATACCTTACAACACATATATTTACAAAAAAAAAAAAAATTATAGACAAAAAAATGGCTAAATAATGTTATATACTGATGAATAGTTACGAGATAAAAAAAAAGTAGTTAATACCAATAAGAATAAAAAGTAACATTAAAAACAAATAACTAAATAGTAAGCAGTAACATGATGCAAAAAATAGATCAGAATATTGTAAGTTTAAATAATAAAGGCAGAACCTCTACATGATAAATGATTGATATGGGATATCCCTAATTAACTCTCTATGAGTTTAGCTTTTAATAATAATACATCATCTCAATAATAATAATAATAATAATAACTAAAAGTGTACTTCGTCCACAGACAAACCGAAAGTTCCCGCTGTAAAGATAAAACATAAAAGAGTAAATAAATACATTCAACCTTCAAGCAAAAGAGGGAGGGTGAAGTAGGGCGAGGGGTGGGGGAGAAGAGCTATATAAAATTAACATGCAAACGCAAACATGGCGAAACTTACTCTAGCTTTGTGACGTCTTGGCGTACGATGCACTCGGCAATTTTTAAATAAAAATATTCCGCTCTAAAATGTTTTAATTTATGAGAAATATGAATTGGACAGACAGTTTCTGCTATTAGTTCCTCTGGGAATAGAAACATACACAACACACAAGAAACATTTGTAAATTGTTGTGTGCGTCTGTCTTAGAACTTGATGTGAGTTCACTCTGTTCCTTACCTAGTCCTGGAGTAGCTAAGCTCGTGTCTGGCTCCCACCTGGCGCAACAGAGGGTCAGAGGAACAACTACAATTACCATTCCGGCCGGAAATGAGAGAAGAAAGTATCACGAGGTAGAAGCTTCTAAAGACCAAGACCAAAGGACGGTATAAGAGACCGGCAAGATTCACTTTCAAGCTGTAGGATAGAAGGAGACGTCACACTTGCGAGAACAAAGTAAATTTTAATGAAACAAATACTATATTATAATATATTTAGTACCGCGTCCTACTAACCGTTCGGGTTTTACGCTTTAAGTGCTAATTACTCTAATGGATTGGGAATTGGGAAGGTTGAATTAGAGGAAGTGAACCCGCATTTGCGTGGAGGGAGAGTGGAAAACCTTTTAGGGAAACCCCCCCCCTAGTTCACCCGACCGAGATTCGAACCTCGATCTCCCCGTCCTCAGCAGTCGAGCTTCAACACGGCAAGCGCGTTAGCTAACTACGCCACCGAGGCGGGTTACAAATAATCAATTTATGACAAGATCACAACAGAACAGTCTGTGATAATCGAGGCTTATTCTAGTGGTTTTAAAATGCAAACCTTCCTTTACCATAACAGGGTGTCCAGCCAAACAATGTTTTTTTTAATTCCCTGACTTTTCCAGGTTTTCCAGAATAAAGGGTGACCTGGCGGTCGAGGGGTAAGGTGTCGGACTTCTGTGCTGACGGCCGGGGTTCAATCCTCGGTCCCAGCACAGATTTATCTGATTACCAAACCCTTCCTTCACCTCTGACCAGACATCTTGTGACTGTGGGGAATGCCAGGCCTCCACCGTGGTTCGGATCCCACGTTAAACTGTAGGTCCTCCATTTAATCTCACAATCACCCTACCATTACACATTAGCGTAAGTGCGTATAACCCGAACGGGTAGTGAGACGCGGTGCTAATAATAATAATCCAGACTAAATATACTTTTTCTCAGACCACTATATATCAATATTAATTAAATTACTAACATCGCTTTTTTTAATAAAATCATATCGAGCCATTAAAGGATTGCCCAACACCAGAACGGTTTGAAATAGTTGTGAGACAGAGTAATTCTTAGTTCCTTTTACCTATAATATAATCAAGTTCTTGCACCTGTGTATAACTATTACACAACTATAGCTAAATACATGCAGTATAGAGGTGGAAAGATGACACGAAAACACGTTTTGACCTTGAGAATTTATATCAGTTTGCTCAGAAAGAACAGTGGTGCTAAGAGAGATTCAAAATATGTATTAAATGAAAGAAAAAATGTTATTTTTCCTATTGTAAATCAAAAGTTGTGCTAAAAAAATATAGGTGATGTGTATTTTCCTGAAATAAAAAAAATATTTTGACGATTGTAAACCAAAATATGTGGGTTTTTTAGACAAAATGTACAAATTCCATTTTTTTATAAAATTCCTATTTTTTCCATGACTTTTCGCTACCAAGTAAATTCCATGACAATTCACCGTTTTCCAGGTCATTGGACAGTCTGCATAAGCATTAAAACATTGTGATAATATTACACTTTCAGTAGGTGGCGCCCTTCCTTTCCAAGGTCACAGATGCCAATGTAGATATTATCTCTCAAACTCCTAATATACTTATTAACAAACCTAAGCTTTGATGTGGATAGGTAATTATCTTATTGTTTAATCCCTTGTGTTACCCCAAAATTAAATCAAGAAGGTTCTTAAAAATGAAACGAAGGTTGAATCTCAAAAGGGAAGGGGGGGGGGGGCGGAGGAAGTTCTGGACACGAAAACATCACCTCTATAACTCGACAGTCAGTCTTAAGACTCCTCCGGTGCAGTCTAGACACAGACCACGTGGGAAAACAAGACCCGGTCTGAGTGGTCAAAACGAGAGAACTATAGTGTGTGTGGCGTTAGAAGGCAGGATGGCGCCTAGAATGTAGTGTATATGACGAGAGGTGTTACAGTCCAATCTTCATAGGAAGAACCGTTAAGAAAAAATACACATTTCTTGTGGTCAATATTGATGACATTACTCTGTATTACTGTGTTATTTTATAGGTATTGCTAATATCTATCAAAAGTGGCAGTTGCTATTCACATGACTTGACGTATGAATATGTGAATGTAGCTCTAGTAGCGGTTCTAGCTCTCTTATAAGTAAGGTTCTTCCTATGAAAGTGTAACTGTAAGCACAGTTGTGAAAATGTTACCCCCCTCCAACCAGAAGGGCTATGGTGTACAGCTTACCTTGTTGTGAAAAAACAACCAGAGATTTACGAGGTCCGTGAAGTTGGCAGCACCACTAACGGCTAGGTTTCAGAATTTGTGCTGTTATGGGTGCTGCCAGCAGCACCCACTGTTTTTAGGTGCTTTCACAAAAACTATGGCGGCACAAATTATGGGAATAGGATATTCTTATGGCACAAATTCGGCACTAAATATTGGCATAGGTTTCAGAATTTGTGCCGTTATGGGTGCTGCTACGTGAAGTTGGCAGCACCCACAGTTTTTCGAAGTTTTCACAAAAACTATGGCGGCACAAATTATGGGGATAGGATATTCTTGTGGCACAAATTCAGCACTAAATATTGGCATATGTTTCAAAATTTGTGCCGTTTGTGGTGCTGCCAACTTCACGAACCTAGATTTATGGACAAGATAAGGTTTTAACATGACATTTTAAGATACCTATATTATTTTAAATTTTCGGTCAAATTGATGCAAGAGTTTTAATAAACTTAAACAGTTTTCGTTTCTGTTTGAAACTGTTATAAAATCAGGCGATATCGCAATCAAGGTGTTTCTCTCGCCAGACAGACTATACACACGTGTCACCAGGGTAAGATACAACAACAAAGAGGGAACGGGATGTGGTAAAAGAACCAGGAACGGGAAGAGGGAATTAAAACCGAACTAGTGCTCGTCAGGGGGTGAGGGGGGGACTATTTAATGATGTAGGATCATTCGGGTTGGGAGGGGTTGGGGATAGTTTTAGCGCGCGTACACAAACACACACACAACCTCTTTCCAGTGCCTAAGCTTACATTTCTGCTTCTCACACGTGCGTTTCATTTCAATGGACCGAAACGTTTACAGAAATGAGACAGGAAGTGTGTCAAGAGGGTTAAAGCATCTTTAAACTTTTATTTTTATTTGTAATTAGTCTCGCTGTTGTTTTTAAGGCAGGAAGGGATATGCCATGGTTAACAAGTCTTTGTGCAAAGATGAAAGATGGAACCTTTTTTCCATTTTGAAAAAAATTGGGTACTGTAAAAGGTATTTGATTTTTTAAATCCAGAAATTTAAATGTAAGGAATGTAATGGAGATAATATCATAGAATAGAGGGGGAGGGAGGGGGATAGACACGGCACGAGGACCTCGCCAAGGAACGACCATCTCTTCACGGCCACACAGTACTTGCTGCAGTTGAAGTCTATGATGCAGGCAGACTGACCAGACGATCAATGCATGACTCTCCCTTTCTTTATACTGCTCCTAAACTTTCCTACGTTTACTGCCGGTCAGTCAAGGTACACTCAACACAAATAACAACGTTGTTGCAAATCTGTCTACACGATTCTAAATTAGCTCAAACGTTAGTAACTTCAAGCACAAAAACAAAACAAAAGTGTTGTGATCGTCAAAAACTGAACTCGAGATATTGTTAAATGTTGACGTTTCACGACCCCATGAAACAGAAAAAGTGTTTTTCGCGTTGCTGTCTGTCTATCTATTGATATATCGGACTAGAGCCGAAACTATCTTAACTATTGGGTTAAAACTCGGTATTTAGGGTTTTAATAAGATTCCACAGAGGTGTTTTTGAAATTCGATATCCAGTCCTAAGATACTGATGGGCAAAAAAAGAGAAAATATAGATTTTCTCAAGATCAGTTTATGGCGATTTTGATTAAATTTTGTATCTAGACATTGTTTAAAATTACAAACAAAATGGAAACTCTAGTTTTCCCATGAAAATTAATTTTAAGGATACCTTAGAGAAACGAAAATTTCCAATTTGGATCATAAACCCACAACTATTTGAGATACGAAATAACTTACCAAATTGTAGATATGTGGTGCTATTTCATGTAAAACTCTTGTTTGGAATATATTTAATATAACAAATAGTTTCTGAGCTATGAGCAAACATAATATATATTTTTTATGGAGTACGGTACTTTTAAATATGAAATTGTTTGCTATGCTCTTTGGTGGTTACTCGAAGTTCCTGTAATATTGTATATTATTTAATTTGTGCTATTTGGTCGAATGTTTCTACAACAATGAATAGTGTTTAGTTTCACAAATCTTACCGAGTTTTCAGTAAATGTATCTCTTCTAGGATTAAAGAAAATTTATGTGGGTGCACAGTACCATTTATCTAGGCGTTGTGAGAAAGAATTTCACCTCTAATTAACACATAATTAGTCTAATAAAATCAAATGAGACGAAATTATATTAAATGTTGCAGTGTATACGTCTAAATTATTACAATAATAAAAAATGTGCTTCACAAATAGATGAAATGACTAGGACTATTAGGAGTGTGAGTAGCGTTGGGCGAGTAACCAACAAATCACCAGGAGGAGTGGAAGGTCTGGTGGCGTGGGGAGTGGGGGTGGGTCTATACTCAAACCACAAGTAAAAGCGTGGTTTACCTATTTACGAGTCTTATAAAGGGGAGGGGGTGTTCGTGTGAATTAACGCACGTGCGTGCGAGTGTGAAAAATGAGGTAACATGATTTCCATACCTCACACGTAACTGTATAGTCCCACACAAAGCTATCATCCAATGCATACGTTGATAAATAAGCCATCAATATATATCCACTATATCCACAGCAATATCTGGGCTACTCATCAGCCAACATATAAATGTGTATTGTGAACTAAATATAGACTACTAATAAAACTATAAAAGGGCTGGTCATGACTAAGGAGCGGATTCTTAGGCACTAATTTTTTTTATAGGCAGACATGTAGGCATTAAAAATATTGGATCTAGGAATTAGAATAGGCACTTTAAGTAAATAAATGGTACGGATCTCCGCACGGATTTTCTCGCTCTATTGTTTGAAAATGGCGATATTTACTCAAAACTCGTAATATATGTGAAACGAAATAATATACACTAGCAAACCCCAGCATAAATATCACTATACCTATGTACAACTTTTTTATTTTGAGTCCCGGTTTTAAATTTTATAATTTTAAAGAATTAATGTCCTCATTTATATATTTGGACATCTAAAAAAAATCAATATTTAGTCCACAAGGGTCAACACTTCGTACTAAAATTTCCACTTCTGGATAAAAATTTTCGACATTTTATTAGGTGTTGCAAATATTCATGCCATCATATTGCTATTAAATTACTCATTTATAAATTTTGACCAATAAAAAATGTAAATATTGACTATTGAGTCTAAAATGAATATAGATCACTGTCGTACAAACATTTCTCCTAAGTGGTTTCAGGAAAATTAACATAAACTTTTAGAAATTGGCTTATATTTAATTACTCTATGCCATTGGAGAATTATTGCGTTAAAACTTAAGTAGTATCTCTTTAGAACTAAAGACCACAAAATTGTATTAATATATTTGCCAATATCTCAGAAAATGTTGGATTTATATAAATATATTTCACATAAAAGTTTTTTATTTTTAATAATACTACAATTTCGCAATGATAAGATATTTAGTATCTCAATTTGTTGTGGAGATACGGAAGTTTCTGCTTCTGTAATGTACCCTAAAATTCATTTTCATGGTAAAATGAAAATAGCCAGTTTATTTATAATCTTAATAAACAGTTAGATACGAAATTTAAAAAAAAATTGTTAGAGTCGATTTTGAGAAAATCGATGTTTTCTCTATTCGCACTTGTTTAAACTACTCTTAATTTTAAGTTTAAACAGACACACAAACAGACATAATTGCAAAGACCACTTTTTAGGGGTTTCGGGGTCTTGAGACGTCGACATCCATCAACATTTCAGGTTAGATTTTCTTTTGTGGTCGCAATACTTTTACCTTTTGTGTTCGAAAAGCTAAAATTTATATTTACGTATAGCTTGAAAGTTATTGGTTTTATAAAAATATGCTTCTTATAAAATATTTGTATTATAAAGAGACCTACATATTTGTAACGATAAGTTCATATATCAAATAGTTTAGGAGATGATGTAATAAAAGATAATTTACGCATCAGACCGGAGCCTTTAAAGTCACTTTGCCGAAATATTGAGAGAAGCTATTTTGTTTGGAATATTCATAAGTGTTTAGAAATAAAATTTAATCAAAATCGTTAGTGCCGATTTTGAGAGAATCGATTTTTCTCTTTTTGCCCTTCAGTAAACTACCCTTAATTTTAAGGTTAGATTCCCAATTCCAAAAACCCCTGGGCGCAACCCTATGAAAGCCCTAGATACCAAGTTTTAGCCCTATCGGTAAAATAGTTTAGGCTCTAGTTGGAGAGACAGACGGAAAGTCAAAAACCACTTATTTGGATTCGGGGGGTCATGAAACGTCAAGATTCATCAAATTCTTGAGTTCGAATTTTTTGACGATCACTATACTTTCTCTACCTGGGAGATAACGAGAAACTATTACCTACAGTAAAGTGCTATTTTTTTGTTTTTGTTTTTTTGCTTTTCAGCATCACGTTTCACTACTCGTTCGGGTTGTACGAATATGTTGTACTAATTACGCTAAGGTGTAAGGAGCTATGAAGGTGAGATTTAGGTAAAGTGTGTCTGCATTTTCTTGGAGGTAGAGTGAAACCCCATTTAGTAAAAAAAAACACTTAAGTACAGAGGACTAAGATTCGAACCTCAATCTCCTCTTCATCTACAGTCTAGTTTCCTGCGAGAGTGACGCCTTAGCCCATTCAACCACGGAAGCGGGCCACATCCTGTTCCTCATTGGATACTTTTATATTATTATTATTATTATTATTATTATTATTATTTGCACCACGTCTTACATCCCGTTCGGGTTATACGCACTCACGCTAATGTGTAATGGTAGGGTGATTGTGAGATGAAATGGAGGACCTACAGTTTAACGTGGAATCCGAACCAAGGTGGAGGCCTGGCATTCCCCACATTCACAAGATGTCTTGTCAGAGGTGAAGGAAGGGTTTGGTAATCAGATAAATCTGTGCCGGGACCGAGGATTGAACCCCGGACGCCAGCACAAAAGTCCGACACCTTACCCCTAGACCACCAGGTCACCTATACTTTTATAGAGTCTCAGTAACGAGATAGGTTCAGATATAATGTTTATCATAATTTTAAAAGTAGAGTTCTGCTTCACACGATATCAAGGGGCAAAATTTCAAATTTGATGTTTCCAAAGAAGTTGAACTTTTCTCTTGCAACGGCAAGCTGCTTCCTCCCAAGATGTCTGCCACTTGCTCACATTTTCCTCCGCCCAACTTGCGTTCGATGGAAGATATTTAACAAGGTGTTGATTTTAAAACCGGCTCCAAACTACAGTTGCCCCATGGCTTCTTTGGTGCTGACCGACAGCTCACAGCTGACAGTTGACAGCTTTGAAAAGTTACCAGACCAAATTATGTATCCCTACGCTGAACCAGATGATCTGCAAAAAACATGTGTTTAGAATCTGTCACTTTTGACAGTCAAAATTTAGGTATATACTTAATGTTGACTGTCAGAAGTCAGCTGTGAGCTGTCAATGAGCACCAAAGAAGCCACGGGGCTACTGTATTAGGCCGCAACTTACAATTTCCAAGAAACATAACTCTTTCAGCAGAAAACCCATAACGTATGAAAAAGAGAGGATATGGACCAAAGCCGATATAGGTGCATTAAGGAACTCGTTCATAAAATAGGTAAAAATCCAAGATAAAGGACAGTTGGGTCTCTTGTCGTGACTCTACTAAGAGAACAAAATAAACACGGCTCGTATTTTTTTAGCTCTTTTATTTTCATTTTCTCCATATTTACACCTTCCGTTTTGTTTATCAAGTTTTCTTTTAACACCTTGGAAAGTTAGCGAGTTTTTAAACAAGAATTCCGTGGACTTACCTTAAAATAATAAAGAGTTTGCAAGACTAATTGATTTGTAAAGAAGTTTGTGAAGTAATAACCATGTTAATAAGATTATAGAAAGACAGCGTTGTTTCACATTGTCTGTGTTTTAATTAACTACTACCTTTATCTTTTTATTTTACGAAATGTGTGTGCAATACTTGTAAGTGATAAATTAATTTAACCCAGTGTTCCGAGATTATAGTTGGTAAGCTTAATGTCGGACAGAAACCACATGCTATTAGGATGTAATGTCTTTATTATTATGATATGTACAGTTTTTAAATAGCAAACGGTGACCTGGCGGTCTAGGGGTAAGCTGTCAGACTTCTGAGCTGGCGGCCGGGGTTCAATCCTCGGTCCCGGCACAGATTTATCTGATTACCAAACCCTTCCTTCACCTCTGACAAGGCGTCTTGTGAATGTGGGGAATGCCAGGCCTCCACCGTGGTTCGGATTCCACGTTAAACTGTAGGTCCTCCATTTCATCTCACAATCACCCTACCATTACACATTAGCGTAAGTGCGTACAACCCTAACGGGTAGTAAGACGTGGTGCTAATAATAATAATAATAATAATAAATAGCAAACCAAACTATAGGAGGGGACAAGTATATGTACGTCACAACATTTCCGTAATTTTCACAGGGGACAGTTAAATACAAAAATGCATATACATAATAATAAAAAGTGCGTAGTTTACGCCAACCCTTAAAAAAGCGACACTTTAACAGAGTTAATCCAGTTACACATGAATAAAATATTTTAGCGGCCATATAGAGTGTACATTCAAAACCAGCTTAGTTACCCCTTATTTCGATGTACATAGTTATCTCTGAATGTTGGGCACAATGTCGTGTAGTGGAGTGTTGCCAGCGTAATTAGAGCGTATTAAAATTACACTTGTGTTATGTTCTCCCCTCCGTGCTCATTTGACCAAACATACGTGGAAATATTTGTTGAAACCTGGTCTGGCCAATGGATGTTCTACCGAGTGACGAGAATATCTCGCAGCTACAGTTCAAACCAGCCTCGGCTACGACACGGGCGACGGGACCCTTCTGTTCGTGTTGTTTGATAGACTAGAGCGGCAGGGCGACACCACTCTAGCCTTTGATCGTGTTGTTTGATAGACTAGAGCGGCAGGGCGACACCACTCTAGCCTTTGTTCGTGTTGTTTGATAGACTAGAGCGGCAGGGCGAACACCACTTTAGCCTTTGGTCGTGTTGTTTGATACGGAGAACGTCCCCTGTCTTTGATAGACTAGAGCGGCAGGGCGAGACCACTCTACCCTTTGTTCGTGTTGTTTGATAGACTAGAGCGGCAGGGCGACACCACTCACCGCAGGTTCGAGACATTACAGTTTTGGGTGCCACTCTGGTTTCAGTCCAGTTGTAGATAACGTCAGTGAACGATGTTCCCTCAAAAAGGAAA
The DNA here is from genome assembly GCA_902151425.1 of Timema shepardi. NCBI lineage: Eukaryota > Metazoa > Arthropoda > Insecta > Phasmatodea > Timematidae > Timema > Timema shepardi. Next base: position 140,893 of record CABFVX010001117.1, read on the forward strand.
TCGTGCAAGGAAAGTAAATTGAAGGTTGGTGGAGTGCAAATGATATCTGATCAAGTGAAAATGTTAACTGGTGAAGCACAAATGTGTTCAAAAACCATAAATAAAAAGCTTAAAACTTCACATAAATTAAAAGGCATTGATATTGATGTCTTGATTTCGTAGGTAGCCTACAGTCGAGGCCATGCTTGTGGAATAATTGCCACAACGATTTTAAGAATACTTGTTATAAGTTGGAATATGTGGAATGAGGTTTGTACGATTTTTAGAACACTTGTCATAAGTTGGAATCTATGGAATGAGGTTGGTACGATTTTAATAACACTTGTCATAGCTTGAAATCCATGGAATGAGGTTGGAACGATTTTAAGAATACTTGTTATAAGTTGGAATCTATGGAATGAGGTTGGTTTGATTTTAAAAACACGTGTCATAGCTTGGAATCTATGGAACGAGGTTGGAACGATTTTTAGAACACTTGTCATAAGTTGGAATATGTGGAATGAGCTTGGAACGATTTTAAGAATACTTGTTATAAGTTGGAATATGTGGAATGAGCTTGGAACGATTTTAAGAATACTTGTTATAAGTTAGAATATGTGGAATGAGGTTGGTATAATTTTTAGAACACTTGTCATAAGTTGGAATATGTGGAATGAGGTTGGATCATCAATAAACTTGACTCCATGTTGTACGAAAATACCACTTTTATTGTAGCCGACACCGCTCGAAGCGCAACCAGGGGCCAAATCTGGCAACACTACGTGGCAAGCCAGTAGCTGGAACCCACCTTGCAGAAGTTGCTTTCCTCTTTTCACCCCGTATGTATCTCATCTGTTAGTTTAGCTCCAAGTCTAATCCTCATATAGCCTTGCTCTTTCTCTTGTCTTAATTTGTATTTGATTTCTTGCCTAGATTTATTTGTTTTGGTTTTAGGTTCCTAGGATTTTTTAAAATTCGAACAGTCGTACGTCAGGTATCCAGCACCCCGTATACGTTCCAAAGCTACTTATTTTCCCAAAATAAAGTGATCCAACTGGGATTCGAACCCCGATCGACCCTTCTTCAGCAGTCCTATATATCATGGGAGAGACGTTCTACAATAGGGGTCGACAACCTTTTTCGGTTCCGATCGACTTTTAAACCTATCAAAGGTCCCGCGATAACTCATCGTCTCTTCGCTCGACTTTTGATTCTTTTTTTTTTTGTCTATACATCTTATACTGTATTTATTCCCTGGGTTAAATATGTCCTCAAATACTTATGTCTTCCCCTTTATAGTGAAAATTTATGCCTAAACTATTTCATTTTTTTCTTATAAAATTACCGATTATGACCGATAAATGCTATTTCGGTCCCATTCTGATATTATTTAATTGTTATTTACAGTGTTTTTCAAATTGAGCGTCCCGAAGTAATTTTAATGGGTCACGATGAGCAAAGGATATAGAAGAGAAATTTTCAGTACACATCGCTATGAAATACACATTTTTAGCACTGATTAATACACCGTACTTAAACACGGACGGCCGTGCCCACTTCATTCCAAAAGCGCCCAGAGGTAGTACAGTAAAATGGGGCCAGGTATGTTTCTTTCTTTTCTATTTTTCCCACCGAATACATTAACCGACCACATGTTATCGTGTTCAGTGCACCTGGATACGAACGTAAGGGTCCTGGGCTAGATTCCCGGCTAGTACCATGAGTATTTTTTACCTGAAAGGGGAATTATCCCTACGATCACCAGGATTTAATTAATTAGAAATCAATTAGGTTTAATATAACTATTAGCTTCACACCTTCATATTCACTATCATCCCATCATCTCATTGCGGGTGTGACGTGTGGACAACCTCCATAGGTGTACCCGTGGCAATGTTCTGTGCCACCAGTGTGGCTCTAAGTCCACACATTCATGTGACCTAACTAGATATCATATGTCCCCCGGTTAAAGATGCCATACGCAAACAAACAAAAACATTTATTCAACTTATTCGTGTGTATTTTACCAGTTGTAGATGTCACTGTCGCGTAACAAAGATTGTTTTGAATGTTTTTAGAACCGGTAGTACACAGTCCACATTCTCTGTGCTGTTGTCTAGGTAAATAATGTCACCGAATCTCAGGGGTGTATTAAAAATGTATTTAAAATTGTTAATTTTTACCTAAGTAAGATTAAAGCAAAATTTGTATAGTATTTTGTTCAGAGATAGACGGTGAATATACCAAATATTGAAGCTCTTTGACTATCGCGAGGGTAAGTATTAAATAGGGCGTTTGAATTCAGAAATGAGATTCATCTCTCTTTAATTGAATTTGGCGAATATTTTTGAGTGTTTCGGCATTCTTAATTAATTAAATTTGAAACTAAAGGGGTATATTACAATAATATATTTCAACATGGTGAATATATACAAGGGTTCTACAATACTTTGTCTAATTGCAAGCAGGATTTAAAAGTAATAGACCTATATATCATATGTTCCTAAAATTATTACAGCATATTGAACATCATTAATGAAGACAGTTTAAGTGAAATAAAACTAAAGGATTGTCACCTCTCAATTCTATCTCTTAAGGTTTAAATAATTACTTCCCAAAAGATAAATTTGTAATATTAAAGAAAAATGTTTGAAAAATCCATTTGTTTTTCAAATTCTTGAATCAATAAATGAGTTGAATTTAGTGCCTGAAGAAGAGAATAAATTACTGCAGTTTAGTAAATTAATGTAAGAGTGATTTTAAGAAATTATGTTTGTCATGATTTTGAATTAGTGTTAAAGAAGAATTTCCAATATTTAGTAAGAAGACTCTTGCTATTATTATCATTCAAGAAGAACTATTTCTGTGAACTAGGATTTTCAACAATGACTTTGTTTGAATCAAAGTAAAAAAACAGGTTCAACAGTGTCCCAGGTATGCAAGTAGCGCTGACCTCATGTATTCCGGAGAGGAATCAACTTATCAACAAGAAAGTACCATATATGCGAATGACGCTGTCCTCATGTATTCCTGAGAGGAATAAACTTATCAACAAGAAAGTACCATATATGCGAATGACGCTGTCCTCATGTATTTCTGAGAGGAATAAACTTATCAACAAGAAAGCACCAGAAATGCAAGTAGTGCTGTCCTCATGTGTTCCGGAGTGGAGTCGAATTATTAATATCGCATTAAATAAAACCTTTCTTATTTTCATTTTTTTTCCCTTTAATCAGGATTTTTTTTTGTATCAAAGTTGTAATTTTAAATATTTTAAATATTGAATATATAGGCCTATATATAAGGTAGGCCTATACGAATTGTCGTTTTTAATTCGTGAGATATGCGCCAGGTCACGATCAGAGAAGTTAGGAATAGACTGGTTTAGTAGAAGGCCGGCAGCCCCTGACCTATACTATGCAATCACCAAAGCGGGTAGCTTCAAATAAATCTTTTAACAAAATTTTTATCGCCACATATTATTTATTACCAGTTAAGAGTTTTACGATTCTGTACTAATCAAGCTTATGGTTTTAAGGACTAGAAAGGTTATATTTAGAGGATGTGTACCCAATTTTGCATGGAGGTAGAGTAACATTAGCTTGTACTGCTAATATCACAATGTTACTATCCGCCCCAAATCAGTCTATACATATAGACATCCTGCAATATAAATACTAGCAAGACTAGCTAGTATACTACCACCCTAAATAAACTTATACTCATAGGCATCCAGCATTATTAAATATCACAATTTTACTATTTCTAATATAGGTGATCTACTCATTCGCTGTATATTCCGGAATAGCGTGACTTCCATAACTAGCCTGTTCACACCAAATGCTTGAATGAAGAGAAGTTCTAAACAAGCTATGAATAATGCAGCAACAAGACGGTCCAATAGAGGGATCAAGAATGCTCTGATCGGCCCGGCTGAGCTATAAGACCACTCGTATTCTTGAACTATTCTACGTGACCGAATAAACGTAGCTAGAGTCTGCAGCGGCTCACCATGTGTCTGGTGTTAGAGTCTTGGGAACAAGTCAAATGGATCTACAACACACCAAGAAACTGGCGGTCGTGACTAAAGAGACGTGGCATATCCACCAGCTGCTTGGCGTGTGATGTTATACTACTAAAAATCAATTTCATAATAAGGAAATTTCCCACCTACCAATCCATCAACTAGCCCTATATATAGATAGCGTTCAGCTACCATCGAGGACTATCACATATCCCCGAGAAGTCTTGGTCAGGACTAGAACATTATCTAGCCAGAATGGCTATATATATATATATATATATATTATTGATTATATATATATATTATTGATTATATAAACTTTATATTACAAACTATGGGTTTGATTATCTTGAACACCTAGGCTTATTATGTAGTTAAAATCAGTCAGTGTAGGCATCTGTAATTTTTTGCTTAAACTTTTATTTTTGAATGTAAATTCTGTTACGGAACACTTAATGTTTCCTGTTGCCGCTTGGGCGCTAGTATCTTTGTAATTTATTGAAATATTTGGGTAGCCACTTCTTTTTTTTTACTTGATATATTTAGTTTAAATATTAAATTTTATTGCTCGTGGGGCTACCAGTAATTGTTTCAAGTCTTTTATTTGATGTTTCTTTTATAGGTTATTTTTGTAGATGTATCTTCTTCGGAGTAAGTATTAAATCAACTTATTTTTGTTGGTTAGTAAGGTTTTGACTTTAAAATTCACCGATTCTTTTAGTGAGAAATTACAAGTATTCTTACGAAACAATGCTTTGTTTTCTATTTTAATATTAAACATTAAAATGTATGAATTTTGTCTAACTCTTTAAAAGTGACGATGATAATAGTTGAGCGAAGGTTTGAGTTTTAGTCGGGAAGTCAAACCTTTATGCTATTAATACATATCTGATTAAATATTTAAATTTAAATTTGATCCTGAAATTTAAATTTGTTTTGTCTGTATTCACAGCGGTGAATCAGACGTGTTGCAAACCACTTAAAAGAGGTTCTTTAAGCTTTTTGTAATCACCGTAAGGTTTAATGATTTAAACTTTTAATAAATATCTGACTCGATATTTAAATTTAAATATTGATCCTAAATTGTTTTGTCTGAATTCACTGTAGTGACTCAGATGCTTTGTAAAACGTTTACGATAATTCTTTATATTATTTTTTATAATATTAACCATTTTGTTAATTTTTTTTATCTCCTCCAGAATAGTTCAAATAAAATAATAATATACCTTGAAATATACTCTCAAACGTACTGCGCAGCTGCAGAGAGAGATTGAAATATACTCTCAAACGCACTGCGCAACTGCAGACTCGGCCATGATTATTTTTCCAACACACTTCAGTTTGACTTGTAGGGCCATGTAATTTGTTAATTAACCTCTGTTTATTACATTGAAAAAATAATTTAAATATTTCTTAAATTTGCAAATGTTTTACCTTTTATTGTAATAATTTCCTTAGTTTACGTCCACCCTCTTTAAAGCTAGTAGTGGCTTTTAGGCGTAGGGTGAGATCGGTACGGTAGAGTGGAAAACTATTATGGAAAAACCACCCACAGTACACCCGACAGAGGTTCGAAACCTCAATCTCCCAGTCATCAGAAGCCCTAAGCCATGTGGCCACCGAAGCGTTTTTTTAAACAAAACCAAACGTTAAAAATTAAAACTACGCTAATCTCCCAAAGCGCACCCTTAACGAAATTGGGAATCATCGCACCTGGTACAACACCTATAGTAAACCGAGAATAATCCGTAACCCGCCTTATATGCATGGGTATGAATACTACACCGTGATTCGAACCAAGACGTCTGAAATGTGGTCCTCGTGATTACCTTAAAGCTCTCAACTATAAAATGATCCAAAATCTAATTTAATTCCAAAGGCAATTGAAAAAAATAAATGCAAATTGTTAGAAAACACTTATAAGTTAAATCGGTCAAATCTACTTTATTTTTATTTTATTTTAAATATATAAAGAATGGCTCTTGTACAGCGCGTATAAGATTTATTTCTTATACGATATATTCCTTCATTTGCTCTCCCTCCCACTGACATACGAACAAAAAATATTGGCGATGTCCAAACGCCTCTGCGGTTAGGCCCTTTGAAACAAGACTTGGTCCGATCTTGTTAAGTGAGATAGCAAAGCCTGGAGTCGAGCCAACGGCCGTCAGGGTAGCCAACACACGCACTTTATTACAAGACCTTCCAACAGTTTTACTTTTTTTTTTTTTGTCCCATTCATAACCCCACCCACCCCTTTACCGCTGATACGTAATTCCTAGCTTCGTCGAGCTTGTTGGATAAACTAAAACAAATTTGAGCAAAAAGGTAAAAAGAGGAATTTAAGAGCGATAAAGAAGACACACAAAGTGGAAAAGGAGGATAAAATAAAAGATAAAACAAAGTGGCGATACGATTATTTTTTTTCATTAGATAGGAGACCGAAGAAGATAATCCAGGCGAATACAATTTATTTTCGTGTAGCTCCTTAAGAAATGAGATCCTAGTTCTAGCATAAAGTGTATCATTTGTTAAAAATATTACAGATTGGAAGGGTAGAGATTACCTGATGACAGGTTGGATGGGTAAAGATTACCGGATGACAGATTGAATGGGTAAAGATTACCGGATGATAGATTGGAAGATTAATGATTACCAATTATAGATTAGACCGGTAAAGATTACCGGATAATATATCGGAGGAGTAGAGATTACCGGATGATAGATCGGAAGGGTAGA
>CABFVX010001117.1:152107-170857 GCA_902151425.1 Timema shepardi
TCTCCCTCCACGCAAATGCGGGTTCACTTCCTCTAATTCAACCTTCCCAATTCCTAATCCAGTAGAGTAATTGGTACTTAACGCGTATAACCCGAACGGGTAGTAAGACGCGGTGCTAAATATAAATATTATATTTAAGTTGAAAGAGTTGTTGATTGGGTCATGTGGGAGATAGGGAGATGGAGGTGTTAGTAATTATTTACAACATTAAGGTATTGGTTTCGTTAATTATGATTATTTTCTATCCAGTGAGAGGGGGGCGATCACCCCCATCTGCCCTAGATCCACCACTGATTCTTTAATAATATAATCAAAGCCATTAAGAATACATCGGCTAGCCTTGTGAAACTGAGCATTTGACAAGATACGACCAGCCTATTCCTCTATGCCTTGACTTCGAACCGGGGAAATATTCACACACACACACGAATGACGTCAGACGTCAACGATCAACCCACGCATGACACATCCATTGGTCGCAGCGCGAGTCACAACAGTAGTGGTCTCGAAATTGTTCTCAAGGGACCGTTCCCGCTTGATGTATTACTTTTACCCCACTGCCCCCCCCCCCTTCCATTTTTTATGTTGTTTTAATATTATTATTATTATTATTATTATTATTATCACCGCGTCTTACTACCAATTACGCACTTACGCTAATGTGTAATGGCAGGGTGATTGTGAGATGAAATGGAGGACCTACAGTTTAACGTGGAATCCGAACCACGGTGGAGACCTGGCATTCCCCGCATTCACAAGTTGTCTTGTCAGAGGTGTTGTTTTAATAAAACTATTGTCTGACAATGGCGCGTAGCGGCAGATTTCCAGGAAAGCAGAGTTAGTTTAAGATGTTCCTTTGATATGTTCTCACTCAGTGGACAGGTATCCACGAACATACATTCCCATGTGAGGTTTGTAGACATGAGCCTGTGTATGATTGGTCAAATGGGGGCAGTGGGATCAAATAAAATATCACAAACACGATTAACAAGCTCCGATTGCCTTGACTAAACTCTATCACACGCAACATTGTTGTTAACATTATGTCTGGAGCAAATGTTACGTCAATCTGCCGAGATTGTTGTGTCATATGTTAGGAGATTGTTTTTATCTCTTCAAAATATTGTAAAAATATGCAGCAGTGGTAGTAACAAGTGTTTGGGAGATTTAGGACTAACCTTTAGTATAGGCCGTGTCTGAAATTATTAGATCTGATCCATTTAAACAAGGCCGTAGCCAGGGGGATGGGGGTAACCCCCCCGCCCCCCGAAATTTTACGAACAAAATATATATGACTTTATTTATGGTTTAAAAAATATCAAAATTAAGATACAAGTAAAATTTAAGAGGCTATGTTACCATATGAAGCACCTCAGAGAGCTTCTAGAGATGTTTAATATTTAGAATTCTTCCTAGCCTTCCTAGCCTTTGGCAGTTATGGTGTTATGTTGCAAAAAATAAACACTTCATATAGTTTCTAGAAATGTTTATCATTTACCATTTTTTCTAGCTTCTAGCAATTGAGGGATATGCCCACCAAACCCCCCTCTGAAATTATTGGCTGGTTACGGCCTTGCATTTAAATATCTTGAGAAAACTTTTATTACTATTTCAAAAAATGACTATGGCTTAAATAATAAAAATCCAAAAGTGCCTCATTCCAACCTTGGCTCATGAGCCCTTGCATCCCCCTTTGAGGTTTTAAAATGTGCGTGTAAGTGTAAGAGTTATAGCCAAGGATGATGATGATGCACTCAATTTCAACAGCTCAACCCGGACGAGAACATTCTAAACGGGAACTGAAGAAACGAGGAGGTAATTAATTTGTTTTTGTCGACATCCGAACCCAGATCAAGAGCTATTTTTAAATTTCAGTTCTGACTCGAGGGCGCTTTCAGAATGTCACCCTCTCCAAATAGAAGAATGACTCTTGTTGAATTACCGTCCCCCCGTTTCCCGTTGGTATGCGACATCCTCAGCTGACATTTCCTGTCAGATCTATATTTTCCTCGCCCTCGGTTCACTAGGTGAAAAGAGAGGGTGGGAAGGGTACAATCAAGATGTTTACATTCGGGGGTGTTCTATATTTAACACGAGCGTGGCGGACGTGATCCCGACATCGCCAGGAATATAATGGAACCAGTCAGAATATAAGCGGGCCGTGAAGAGACTGAGCGATCGGGCTGACACACATCCACGTACTCCGTATCCGTAAGATCCGTAATCCTTAGTCATAAGATGTGAGTGTAGGGAAGGCGAGTTGAGGTCAGTATCTTTGCAGGATTTTTAAATGAAGAAAGAATTTTGGTAAAAGTTCCATATCTGACGGTTGCAAAAATCCCTAATTACTTACATAGGCCTATATTCGTACGTTAAGTCGTGTGATCTGAAGCTGTCACTTTTTATAAATATTATCATTATTATTATTATTAGCACCGCGTCTTACTACCCATTCGGGTTGTACGCACTTACGCTAATGTGTAATGGTAGGGTGATTGTGAGATTAAATGGAGGACCTACAGTTTAACGTGGAATCCGAACCACGGTGGAGACCTGGCATTCCTCACATTCACAAGATGTCTTGTCAGAGGTGAAGGAAGGGTTTGGCAATCAGATAAATCTGTGCCGGGACCGAGGATTGAACCCCGGCCCCCAGCATAGAAGTCTGACACCTTACCCCTTAGACCACCAGGTCACCGACTATAAATATTATCAATACTTATAAAATAATAAAAGATTTAGACGCTATCAATCTTTAAAGGGGGAGGGGGGGGGAATGTATATTCATATTTTTACCAGGTCTCACTACCATTTCAGATCTGACGCACCTCGCCAATGTGGTAAGAATGAAAATGGTAGAATTTTGAGGAAATGAACCAAAATTTGCGTGGAAGGAGAGCGGAAAATTATTTAGGGAAAACCATATTCAGCACATACATCCGGGATTCCAACCCAGACCTCGCCATCATCTGCGAACCAGATTTTTTTTGAAGCCGACATTTAGAGCGCGTGCCCACCGACGACGATTGGTATTTTCCAGAAAGGTCCTTTCCGTCCTGTTCCGTCTGTAGATTAATATTCAACCGTTATATAAGAATAAAACCGCAAGAACTCCGGCATAAATGGTGCGATCCTGTGATAACTAAAATAGTACACATATTATGACGCTTATAACTCCATTGTACTATTCGAAACAAAAACATCTCAAATTACAAAGTTATTTATTTTCTGCCTGGATGTACGGTCCAAAGCCTCGGAGTTATGTCCTCATATTATTAGACTACAAAGCTCATTATTTTAACTTCTTTTTTTACATTTTTAAAACCTAGTGTATAGTTTCTTTCGTTTATCTCTTCTTTTTTTTCATACGAGCAGATTTGAATATTGAAACAAAAGATATTTTTAAAAAAATTGTACAAACGTGCGATAGAAACAAATACAGCTCCATTCAAAACGGAATTATTTCTTTAAATAAAGCGTGGAGGGGGAAAAAAATAATTAAAAAACTGACGGGGGCCCCAAGTGCTTATACAATTGTGAGCGAAATATGTAAGAGAAAGAGGGTAAGTACTTTATTTATACAAAAGTTAAACACATATATCATTACTGCAGACATACGTGTATTATTTTCAAAAGCAAAAAGAGCTTTGCAGAAATAACACAAAAAAAAGTTAATGAATGGAAACAAAAAAAATGAGGATATGTGGGGGGAGGGGGGGGGATTTCCTGCAAACCTTTTTTCTCCTTCCTAATACTCTCCCCCTCCTAGCCACCCTTATAAGCAACACAACCTCACACGAAACAATATTTAGGGGGAGGGGGTATTTACGCGCTATGTAAATACAACACATAACAATCAAATATAACTGCTGGGAAATAAATGTAACGTACGTGATAATAGGTTACGAGAAAACAATCGTAACAAAACAATGAGTCGACCCCCCTTCCACCCGAAACATGTTCAGACGTTCCGGAAGTTGCGAGACTGCTACATCCGGTACTTATTGCGAATTGCGGAAGAGGGAGGAAGGGCAATATTTGTGGATTGTGGTCGGAGAAAATAACCAAAGATAGGTTTACAACCTGTGGGTCGTACAAAGTGAGCGGTGGCCCATCATTGTGAGAATTCCTTGTCCACTCCTGTTAGCCCCCGGGAGTGTTGTGAGGTCAACTACAAGAGTAAGGTACCCTGGTTCGAGTCTAGACCCTGCTACTGTAGTTTGATTATTGTCTTTGTATAGTTCCGGAGCTAGCCCTTAGCGAGAGAATGGTTAAAACTTTTTTTAATTAACAATTCTAGGTCTCTCAAATGAGAGAATTCAACAATATGTCCAAATGTATTTTTAGGGAAGTCGAGCTCACTTACGTGGATCTGGACTCTAGAGCAGTGGTCCCCAATTACCTACCAGTCAAGGGACACCCCCCCTCCCGCCCCCAAGAGGCTCTTTGAGATCAGCAGATCCCCTGGTTTTTTTTCTAATCATTACTTTCTAATCTATTCTATGTAGAGAAAATAGTACCCCCACACCCCATATTAATAATTCATATTTGAAAACATAAAAAAGTGGGAATTTAGCACAGTAAATCCGAGTCAAATGTGTTTTTACATACTTTTATTTCTACACTAGCTCTAGTTGTAATAATAATAATAACTATAATAGTAATACCTAACACAAAAAAAAAGTTAGTTAGGCTTACATGAAAATTTATTAATTATGAAAAAGTTCAAATTTATTCATTTGGGTCTAGTATTAGTGAGATAAGTAAAACCTAGATTCTTCCCCCCCATCACTTCTTGAAGATCAGGTTGAAGGTTGGACACTTTCACTCGAAAATCCTGATGCATCTACAAGTCTATTTTTATACTTGTTTTTTATGTAGCACTGCGCAGGTGAGTGGAGAGGAGGGGAAGCTTATTATTGGTTAAGATTAGGCTTGCTGTTTATAATTATTTTAACTTTTTTTATTTTGTTTAATTTTGGCGGCTGTTGTGGACCCCCCCAGAAACAGCCCGCGGACCTCCTTTTGGGAACCACTGCTCTAGAGGCTAACTCAACCCGATATTGCCTTTCTCCCCTCTAAACCTAAACACATGACCACAACCCCCCACAGTAGCCCTATTCGGGCCAACAGGATGAAACCGTGTCTCAAGTGGTACAGCCCAATTTTTATAATGGCCGTTTAGAAAATAACATTTGTTTAGGTCAACATTTATAACATTTAATATATTTTGATTGTTTTATACGCAATGATTATATCTATCAAAAGTGACAGCTGCAAATCACGTGACTTGACGTATGAATACTTGAAAGTAGATCTCGTAGCTTTAATAGGTTTCGGATAAGACCTTCTCTATTAACATTCAGTTGTAACATCAGCGTCCTGCATGAGACAGCAAAGTGAGAAGTCGGCGCCCCGGACCACTGGGATACAGTGATGGACATAAACCAATGGAAGTAGGCTCTGTGCCTGAACAAAGGGGGAGGGGGGAGGCATAAATACAACTGCAGTCGAGATAGAGGAGGTATAATCGATAGTACCCACGCCTCTCCCTCCCTTCCCCTCCTTCAGTTCAAACTTCACTCGTCACACTAACATCAGTGGGTATGGAGCCCAATATGATGGTCACGCGGTCTGAGGCATCACTCCCTCCGCCGATGACGGAAATATCGGGGTTCGAACCCTGATCGGGTACACCATGCGTGGTTTTCAGGTAGTAAGAGGCGGTGACAAGAGATGTAGAGAAACGTACGGCCTCAGCGTCCCGTAGGGAATGATAAGAGATAAGAGATCTACAAGATGGTAAATTAAGTGTTCGGAGATTGGTCTCTGTACCTATCCTAAAACTATATCATGACACTGGAAACAAAACGCTGGCTGTCGAGGGAATTGAAAGAAAGAGTTGTCTATTAGTGTGCGTGCGGATTATAAAATGAAGATCGTCAGCGAACAGGGTCAAACCAACGATATTCCGCAGTGGCGGCTTGCGGCCTTCTGAGTGAGTGAAGTGGAGGGGGTAGAAGGAAATGATTGTTAGCATTATTATTATTATTAGCACCGCATCTTACTACCAGTTCGGGTTAAACGCACCTACGCTAATGTGTAATGGTAGGGTGATTGTGAAATGAACTGGAGGACCTACAGTTTAACGTGGAATCCGAACCACGGTGGAGGCCTGGCATTCCTCACATTCACAAGATGTCTTGTCAGAAGGTGAAGGAAGGGTTTGGTAATCAGATAAATCTGTGCCGGGACCGAGGAATGAAACCCGGACCCCCAGCACAGAAGTCCGACACCTTACCCCTAGACCGCCAGGTCACAGATTGTTATCAAATATTCAAGCTAACTTTAAGATTATTTATTTATCCTATTAGTGATAATCGTAAAATAAAATCCAAGCAAATAATGCCAACTAGAGATATGATTGAATCCCAAAGTAAGGGGTTGTTTTATAATATTGAGGTATTAACATATCTGGTCTGCAACAGACCACAACGTTAGTGACACATTCAACCACAGGGCGCTCTAGTCAATACGTGGGTGTGAGGAGAGAAATGTAGTCGCTGTTATTGATTTATTGGAACTAATTTAAGTAGAATTGGAGGGGAAAAGAATCTTGAAAATTTTCCTAAACTAAAATTTGTCCTGAAAAGCTTAAAGGGGAAAATTTTCCGTCCTACATAATATTTAATCAGAAGGTGAGAAGCGCTAACCACAGCCCCAGTGATAAAGTTTTTCCTGGTAAACGCAGGTTGTTTGGATCAGCTCTTGAACCTCGCAGGGAAGACTTCTGGTAAATGTGTTTATCAGTTCTTATCAGATGTAGTGGTATTCGGACTTGTCAACATTTGCTTGGAGCAGTCAGATTACAAGAATGCTCGCGTCACGTGTCCAAACTATACTCTGTTCACACTAAGATCGTGGTAACCTATAAATTCGAGTGGCCAGAAAAAAAGAAGAATGCTAACATCACGTATTCAAACTATACTCTGTTCACACTAATATCATGGTAACCTATAAATTCGAGTGACCAGAAAAAAAAAGAAGAATGCTAACATCACGTATTCAAACTATACTCTATTCACACTAATATCGTGGTAACCTATAAATTCGAGTGGCCAGAAAAAAAGAATGCTCGCATCACGTATTAAAACTATACTCTATTCACACTAAGATCATGGTAACCTAAAGCCTCGAGCAGTCAGTTTATAAAAATGAATGCTGCTCGTTTCATGCTGTAGCAACCAGATAAACAAGTGAAACCATCTCACCTCATTTCTAGCCTAGAGAGGCATGATGTGGATGAATTCACAAGGAACCTCCTGGAGAGAGGGTGGGAAAACCATGTAAAGATGTTAACTAACCCTAAATCAAAGTGGTGCAAACTATCCTTGCAATCTGCAATACCAGTAATTACCTAATTCAGCGTGCACTTTCTAAATACTGCGTTAGCCAGTCACCCAACAAACTAACTGTTGTCCAAGACGATAGTACAGTCCTGGTACTTGCTTGAGACGGCAAGTAGACGTAGTAATCTACAAGTAATCCGGAGTTTACTGCGAGCTCTCGGCCGCTAATAGACAAGTGGTAAGGGTAAACATTAGTTCAGATCAAACCCGGGTCGGCCATCAATTTCCAATATCGAACAAAAAAAAAAGTTGCAAATCTAAGTTTCTTACCGCCTGCCTAAAAAACTGAATAACGCTAAAAAAAACTAACTTTGTTTCTGTATTTAAGTCCTACTACCCGTCCGTGCTGTTTGCATAATTGACATTGATCTAAGGTGACCTGCCGGTCTAGGGGTCAGGTGTCAGACTTCTATGCTGGCGACCGGGGTTCAATCCTCGGTCCCGGCACAGATTTATCTGATTACCAAACCCTTCCTTCACCTCTGACAAGACATCTTGTGAGTGTGGGGAGTGCCAGGTCTCCACCGTGGTTCGGATTCCACGTTAAACTGTAGGTCCTCCATTTCATCTCACAATCACCCTACCATTACACATTAGCGTAAGTGCGTATAACCCGAACGGGTAGTAAGACGCGGTGCTAATAATAATAATAATAATAATGATAATTGACATTGATTGAGGGGAAAGGATGAGGAAGGTAGAAGGAAGATAAGTCTGTTCGCAATAACGTGGAGGAGTAAAAAAAAATGAGTTTGAAAGAAATAATTCCAAACATCCAGTCGGGTTTCAATCCCAGAACGCTCCCCCATTAGAGGAAAACCAGATAGTACGAGGCTGACACCGTGGTCAGCGTGTTCACACCGGGATAGTTGAAACAAATGGTTTTTTTTCTCTTCAGTAACGAGGTTACTCTGATAGAAGATCAGTTTAACGGTTTACTTTGAGAGCAGTTGTATTTACAATTAACTAACGTCGAGAACACGACATTGTCAAGATAGAGCGACACCTAATTAACTAATTAGCAAAGAAACTAACCCCGAGCGTTTTAATAACCAGGCTGTCTTTTCGCTGTTTTGTAAATATATTGGTTACTCTAAATGTCAAACACACGTTTACCTTGTTCCGAACCATCATCAAAATACTTTATTATTAACAATGGACACCCGCTCTGGTGGCCGCATGGTCTTAGACTATGGGGCACCACTCTAGCAGTCAGTAGGCACGACAGGGAGATTGAGGTTCGAATCTCAGTCGGGTGTACTGACGGAGGTTCTTCCAAAATAGTTTTCCACTCCACGTCCACGCAAATGTGGGTGCACTTTCTTTAGATATACCCTTCCTCATCCATAAAACCATTAGCGTAATTAGTACATAAGAGTATAACCCGAACGGGTAGTAAGACGTGGTGCTAAATAAAATAAACACGCCAAGAATCGGGACATAAGCCTTCCCTATTATATTTCTAATCTAGATCCCCCTGAACCTATTTCATTCCTAATCTATTACCCTGGCCCTAATTCTTTTCTAATCTCTCACCATGACCCTATTTCATTATTAGTCTATCACCCTGGTCTTATTTCAAAAAATTCTAAATATTTCATTTTAACAATATTAACCCTCCCTACCTAACCTAAACTTTTAATTTTGCACCTATGGATTCTTATTGTCATTTTAGATTCATTACGTCGAGTTTCACGGGATTCTCGATGTGTCAGGGCTTGAATCGTGTAAGCTCACTAAAAACAAATTATTATTTTTGAGAGATGTATATTTTACGATCCAAATTAATTAAACGGGCATACCGATAGGCTTTTGAAGATGTACATTTTCTAGAAATAGGCTGATAAGTTGAACGCTAACGTTAAACAAAATGGCACAACCTTTTTTTTTTTAGCGCCACGTCTTACTAACCATTCGGGTTTTACGAATATATACTAATTTCGCTAGCTGTTTTAGGGATTATGAAGGTTATATTTAGAAGATGTGTATCCAAATTTGTGTGGAGGGAGAGTGGAAAAACCTCTGGGAAAAACTTCACTCAGTACACACGACTGAGATTCGAACCTTTATATCCCGGTCTCCGACAGTATAGTCTACTGGGATAGTAGTTAGATAGTCCTAATATATCTCCGCTATATTTTAATCTGATAAATAACAACACTACTTTTAAAACCATCAGTTACCAGCTTCATGGCCGCATGGTCTAAGGCGCTACCATCGCAATAGACTAGACTGCTGAAGATGGGGAGATCGGGGTTTGATCCCGGTAGGGTGTACTGATGGTGGTTTTCCCTAAATGGTTTTCCACTCTCTCTCTCTCTCTCTCACCCTCCGTACAAATGAGGGCGCACTTCCTCTAAACTAAACCTTCCTAATACCAACACATTAGTGTAATTAGATTATTATAATCATTATTATTATTAGCACCGCGTCTTACTACCCGTTCGGGTTATACGCACTTACGCTAATGTGTAATGGTAGGGTGAAGGTAGGGTGATTGTGAGATGAAATGAAGGACCTACAGTTTAACGTGGAATCCGAACCACGGTGGAGACCTGGCATTCCTCAAATTCCCATATTTGCTATTAGATGCAAACTAATGTGCCACAAAAGTGACATTTGGTTCTATTACATTGTCTTCTTAATATTCATATCCAATCAAAGTTCCCAGTCCAGGAAATGTATTTCCCTAAACGAAAGAGCAAGTAAAATGGTCTTTGTTTGAGCTGTCTTGTCTATTTGACTTGTCAGAATCTCTAGTTCTACGTAGATTAGGTAAATATTGTCGGATAGCCATAGACCTACTAATACACATTGACACCACTATTACTCTCGACAAACCCTCTGCATGATATAGTTTGTTTTTTATTCTCTGACTGCCTTTTTAAACCTTTTATGAAACACTTTTATTTTTAATTGTGTTTTCAACTGTCAGGATTAACATTTGAATGGAACAACTTCACCTGCTAAATTCTTTGACTAGCAAGGTAGAAAATGCGGTAAGGGTTCTGGAGGGGAGGAAGGGTACACGTCACGCGTGAATGACGGTTAACAATCAACCAATAAAGAGGTGGCGGGTTGAAGGTTGAATGATCGGGGGGATGAGGTAGCTTAGAGGGGTTGTTTTGAATGAATTGAGTTAGCAAGGTGCTATTGAAGATTTTGAATTAAATTACAAAAAAATTAGTAAATGGGGTGATGTGTTGTTTAAAAACAAATCAGTATATTTTAAATACTGTATAGTACAATTTTCATTAAAAGGAACTTTTATAAAAATACAAGCATATTTTTTATTCCAAAATTTATAACAGTTTACTAAATTATTATTCATGTGATTGTTTGGATATTGATAATATATATCTACAATGACAGCTGTAGACTACTTGACTTGACGTATGAACGCGTGAAAGTAGATCTAGTAGATTTCCTGGCAGTCAAATAAGGTTCGTTCTATGAAAATTTGAACTGAAAAATAATAAACAGTATGGCCGTGGACAATTAATGGAGTACAACTATGTACCTAATACTTTCTGCAACTAGAATTAATGGTGTGTTGTAAGATATTTGAATCCTACGTCTATACATGAGTTTATATTTGTTTTGAATACATGTACCAAGATTTGTAACTCAATTCAAACATAACAGCATGTCTACTTCTGAAGGCGTATCTCATTCCAAAATGCTTTGTTTACGAGCATATGCCAACAAAAAATAAAACATACAATTAAATGATTTTCCTAATGACTTTAAGGATCTATTGAAAAAACAAAAATTAAACCTTCACAATTACAAAATATGAATATATTTTTAATCAAATCTAAATGCTAGGCCAATAAAGAAAAACAAACTTTTTCATTTCAGAGACAACTTGACCTTTAAAATGTTCAATAATGTTCGCGTAGTTTATCGCAGATTGTTTCGAGCAAATTTATAGCCAGTCCACATGTTGTGTACGGTTATTTTACAAATTATTTAATGAGGTAATTACAGTCAAATACCACCGGTCAAATGGGCCTAGGCCAGGGATATAGAGAACCTGCGACTTAATAGCAGATGTCCTCTATTATATTTCTTAATCATTATTTATTATTATTATTAGCACCGCGTCTTACCACCCGTTTGGGTTATACGCACTTACGCTAATGTGTAGTGGTAGGGGTGATTGCGAGATGAAACGGAGGACCTACAGTTTAACGTTGAATCCGAACCACGGTGGAGGCCTGGCATTCCCCATATTCACAAGTTGTGATTAATTCACGTCTTGTCAGAGGTGAAGGAAGGGTTTGGTAATCAGACAAATCTGTGCCGGGACCGAAGATTTAATACCGGACCCCAGCACAGAAGTCCGACATCTTACCCCTAGACCGCCAGGTCACCCATTTCTTAATCGTTCTATCGTAGGCCTATACATGCATTTTTAAACAGTGTGTATTTAAATTAGGCCTAGTTAAAAATTAAAGATAATTGGTTTATGATACATAATGTTAAAAAAATTGAACTTGGTTGAATGTCATATTTTGGCAACATTTGGTGTACATATGACGTGCGCGGCGGCCTTAAGGGTAGTCCGCCAAGTGACTTCCAATCCACCCCCTCTACCCCCCGGGTCCAACGCTTCACTCGAGGAATGTCAATGACGGAGATATCAGGGTTCAAATTCCTGTCAGGTGTACTGAAGGATTGTTTCACGTAGTAACATAATGATGATTTTTCAAAATATAAATTACGTTTTATCACAAGGGTTAATTAGATACCCAACCTATGGGTTAGGGATGAAGTAGAGTAAATGTAGCCACATGCAAGTAGGGAATGGAAAAGCTACGATCTCCAACGCACCCGGTCAAGACTCTTATTTCTCCATCACTGGCAATCTAACGTCTAGGACTGTGCGACCACAGGATGCGGGTCATTTAGTCGTTCAGACAAATTTGATGTCCTGGAACACGTCTTGGAAAGCGCAGGCGATGCGTCAAATAATGACTAAAATTGTAATAACATTCCCACTTGGGGGTTTGGCGTGTTCATGGTTCAATTACTTCGTTAGAATGGGATCTCATAGTAAAAGTAAACGGTCGCAACAAAATATATTTTAAATTGTGTTGTGTATCGATATAATGTTGCGTGGACTTCCGTCACAGAAAGAGACGAGAGATGGAAAATTTTCAATATTTTTCTTGATAAAATGTACCCAGTATTAATAGACTTACTAAATATAAATGGAAGACTTTTTTTGTCTAAGATTAATAATAGGTGTTACGTAATGATGATATAATATCGCTTTTAAAAAGAAAGTGTAAACTTTTTTTTTTACCAAGAATGTTTAAAATAACATTTTAATCTTGTTTGAAACAATCGAACAATTGGGAAAAAAATGCGCAAGAGATATGGCGGCGAGAACAACTGATTGTAAACTTAGAAGCCGGCCGGCCGGCGGACTGGATACGATTGAAAAGAAATAATCCCTAAACCACTTTCTAAACAACAAGATATCCGTCCGGTTGTTGAACTCTTTCAACTTCAGTTTGTAAACAAACAAAAAAAACTTTCTTACCTGCTGCCAGTGATCCTCTAACGACGGTTGCGCCGAAAAGTATCCTGTATCGTGGATATCCTGCAGCTCTCTGAAGATATTCCCGCTCGGTAAAATATCCATCTTGACGTTCAGAGCTCAAAATGTATCGGTGCACTGTGATAGAACAAACACACTTATTCGTGGATATCGCCGAGTTTGTTTTTACTTTTAGTGGTATAAAGAAACAAACTCTGACACGAAATCCTTCTCTTTTTATTCAAACTGATAAAAGAACACTATAACCAAACAAACTCGCCCGCCAAAACAAAAGATCTGTCAACACCAAAGTGATGTTTTTTTTGTTTTAGAAGCCTTCTGAAAGGAGTGTTAACCGTCGAACGTGGTTCAAACCTTCAAGGTCAAAACAAGTCTTTCAAAAAATATAGCTCCAAGAACGTTCCTTTAAAACTAAAAGGAAAAACAAAAGTTCGTATTTGACAAAAAAAAATGACCTGATTTTACTAAGCAGACAGTGGCCGTTCTTATCTTATTGAAATGTACAATTTGTTTTTTTTAATAATAATTTGTATATTGACTAAATTAAGCCTATCTACCTATGAAACTAAAAACGCATGTCTTCAATTAACGGAAGACAGCGACACCTTTGTAAATATACACTCCAGTCGATGAAAAATTAATCTGGGAATACAGTTATACGAAATGGCCGAAGACATAGAGAACACAGAAGCCAACACGGCTTTTTCGAAAGTACTTTTTTTTTAGTTTCGACTTGAAATGATGTCGGGACACGTTTACAAGAGAACAATTCGGAATGAAAATACTAGGCTGGACACAAGCTTCACAATTTATGTTTTGTTTATTATGTAAACAATACCAGTAGGTCGTGAACTATATTTCGGCTTCAGGTTGTACAATATTACTTTACGGAACAAACTTCAGTAAAACCCACGCTCACACTTTGTTCTTGAATAAAGACCACACGCGAAGAAATTCACTTTAGAACACACACGAACTCTTGGGAGGATTTAAAAAAACAAACTTTGTAATGTTTCTCAACATAGATTGTTCTATGTTTTCACCCGAGTGTGAATTACTAGTTCCTCTTTACGGAGAAACAAATTACATTATATAACGTAGACAGCATTTAACATATTATAAACGAACCACCTTTCTTAATGGAAGAGAAGGTATTTACAAAAAAACAACTCCACAAACGTGATTTGATGAAGCTAGGACTTTACAGTTTCCCGTCATACAACATCAGACTTACTCGATGTCGGTCGCGGTACGACTGAGTGCGCCTGTCTATAGAGAGCTCCCGCCAACTATAGGGAGCTTCCAAAGTGCGTCGCTAGAACGCGCCACCTCAACGGCCGAGTTGAATCGGTTGCCATGGCGACCGGACACACGTAGATCGTTTCGATCGCTCCCGCGCGCGCCGCCGCCGAACCATCGCCAAGGGAGAAAGAGAGATGTAATAATAAAATGAGAAATGTGATTGGCTCGCTAATTCTCTTAGCTTTAGTTCCCTATTTCTTTTCTTTAAAGAAAAATTAATTATATATCTGTAGCTTTCATTGTATTTTTACTCAATTTTTTTTATAGGGACTTGTCGTTATTTCTTGTAATTATATGACTGACAACTTGTAATACCAAAATGATTATTTTCAAACTACGAGACAATTAATGGCAATTTTTAATGACACATCCACATATTTAAAGAGGAAGATGTTGGAGTAAACATATATAAATATTGAAATCAAATTTTATTGTTAGAAAAAAAAGACTTTTGTTTTATTAATCTTTACCCATGCATTCGTCATCTCTGACTTTATAAATAACCAAAAGCGTTCACAAGTATATTTTAAAAGATTTATTTATTTTTTAATAAAAAACTATTAATAATATTTTAAGAAATTATTGCGATCATAAAAAAACACCTCGAATTCGAGATTTTGATGTCTGTCAACGTTTCATGACCCCAAAAAACCAAAAAGGTGGTTTCCGCGATGCCACCCCCGTCTGTCTATCTGTTACTTGGTCTAGAGACAGAACCACTCTACCAATCAGGCTAGAACATGGTATTTAGGTTTTCATAAACCAGAGGGATTTTTTTTTTTCGACCATCCATCTAGCCTTAAAACTAAGGGTCCGATTTTAAGGGGGAGAAATATAAAACTCAATTTGATCAAGATTGGTTCTAACGATTTTGATTAAAATTCGTATGTGGCCACTGTTTTTCATTACATACAAAATAGTACATCTTATTTTCCCATGAAAACGACTCTGAAGGTACTTTACATAAGCTGATATTTTCAATTTTGATCAAATATCTGAAACACTCTGAGATTAAAAAAATATATCTTATCTTCGCAACTCATGGAGATAGGTTTTAAAAAAAACTTTGATTTCAAAGAATTTTTTATAAAATCAATATTTTTTGAGTTATCGAGAAATATATATTTTTAAATAGAGCTTTGGGAAATGGGAGTTGTAAATGCACAGAACATATAATAGGTCTGAGTTTCTGCAACTATGTCTATTATTTCGTTTCACATAACGTTTTAAGAAAATGTCTCCATTTTTAGGTAGAGGAGAGAGAATGTGTGTATCTTTATAAGTTTTATCAGTCAATAACCCGCCTCGGTGGCGTAGTTGGCTAACGCGCTAGTCGTGTTGAGCTCGACCACCAAGGACTGGGAGATCGAGGTTCGAATCTCGGTCGGGTGAACTGGGGGTGGTTTTTCCTAAATGGTTTTCCACCTTCCCTCCACGCAAAGGCGGGTTCACTTCCTCCAATTCAACCTTCCCAATTCCCAATCCATTAGCGTAATTAGTACTTAAAGCGTATAACCCGAACGGGTAGTAAGACGCGGTGCTAAATAATAATAATAATAATTTATCAGTCAATAAACTTGAAGTTGGAGCTTATCTTTAATAATACTTCTTTGATTTTTTTTTTCAAACTTTTATTGGGTTCGTTAACATATTATGAAACCGGTACGTTCTCATTTTTCAAACCAAAAGTTTGACTCCCCACGCCGCGTGATAGGTGGCAGCACTTGTCACTAACGGCCGACAATTGATCGAGTATTTCCCCAACTTCCAAAGAGCTCTCCACTTTAAAGATTTTTTTTTTTATCTCTTCGGGTGTCCGTGAAATAAATGACGTGACATCAATCTCCAAACGAACGAAATTTTCTTTTTGAGTTCTAAGATGGAATATCCAACGAACCTCCACATCTCCCTCCCCCCAACCCCCCTTTCTAAACCCCAATTTGGAAATACTATCGCATTCAGAAATCTTTAAGGTAGTTTTTGGTTTCGTTGATGGTATTTGATCTTCTAGCTAGCAATTATGTTCACAAGAGCTGATTTTATTACCTACTTATTAATTATTGAAATATTAGTTTATTTTCAAACTTAAAGGTAGGTTAATTAATTCATTAGTTACGACAGCAAAGATCTTAATAATTACTAAAATACGTATCAACGCTTAATCCGTACTGCTACACATTGAAACGCGAATTGATTATGTTTGAAAAAGATTACTAGAATTATACAAGACCAATTTTCATTCTTTTTTAGGTGAAAAAAAATGAAAGCATATACCCAAAGAATGCGCACAAAGATTTTTAATTTCGAAAATAATTAAAAAAGGAAATTTTTATCTTTAAATTAAAATTATAAGACCATTAATTCTACCAGTTAATTGAATTACTAACGCACCTTTCTATAATCTCGAGCCCCGGACACCCGCACATTTACACTCATCGGGATAAGGTTGAAGAAGGTACACTTTGTATGATATGTACCCGCAATTGCGTGGACACAGAGTGGAAAATAATCTCAGTACACTCTACCGGGATTTGAGTCTCACCTCTCCGTTATCAGTCGCACCAGACAAGACGACACTGACACCTTTATCCACGTGATCACCAGCGAGGGTATCATTTGTTGACAAATTCAAGATGAAAAATGTGACTCTTAATGCTTTAAAACATAACTTCAACAGATGTAACTATAACCCGCATCAGTAGGCACGTGTACAAAGGCATCCATCTAGTCTGACGTGGTTTGTCGGTGACAAGAAGGTCTGGGTTCGAATCTAGGCTGAGTATACAGAGTCGTTCTTCATTCTCCCTCTCAGAAAACACAGATACATTTCCTCAAGATTCTACCCTGATCATCCAAACCCCGTGGGGTAGTTATGTGGATAGATAAAAAATAGACCTATTTTATTTTAGATGTCTTATTAGCTAAATATTTCATTGAAAAAATAGAAATATATAACTTTTATTTGAATAGAAGACAATATTTATCTATCGAACTTGGATGTATTTAGAAGGATTTTTTGTTGTTGTAGAAAAAATAATAAAAGGCGTACGATGAAAAGTAATGTTTTATATAAACAAGCTAACATCGGAAGACGAATCAAAATATTGACACGCATTTTCAACGTTTCCAAGAGTCTCAACGGAACAAAAAAATACTGCTTTTTTTTCTTCTTTTTTTCTCTAAACATACTCAAATACTCAACCGAGAATTTTCGCGCGCGCGTTCAATGAAGCAAGAGGGAATATGAAGAAAGTTTTTTTTTTAGAACTCGACAACTGCTGAATTTGAAATTGTTACATCATTAGGCGCTGACTTTCCCTCCCCCCGACGGCCCCCCCACCCCCCAACTCCATTCTGAAAACTCCCAAGGGGCTGAAACACGCGAATAAAATATGTGTTGGGTGATGGAGAAGGGGGAGGGTGGTTTGAACCAAAAAAAGATGTATTCTGTCCGTGACGCTTCGCTAGATGAATTTCAGGTTATATTCTCATGTTTGGTTCGGATACATCACGTGATCCGTGGAATAACAAGGATCGAGGATAAGATTTTCAAGCCAAATTAAAAGAACAATTTTACTACTTTTTTTGTTTGTTTTTATTTTAGCTGGATGTGCTAACACTTAGGCATAAAGAATCTATATTTATAAACAAATAAATAGGCCTACACTTATTTAGTTAGATATATGATACGCACCGGTGGTCACGTGGTACATAGCGTCTTAAAGCGTTTCGTGACGTGCGTCATGGGCGTTTGTTTTAGACAAAAGCATATACCGCGCGTCATGAAAAGGGTGAGAGGAAATGAAAAACAGAGGTTAGGGTTGCCAGTCTCTTCTTTTCTACCACTCGTGATGGATTCGAGCGTTATCTTCTTCTAAGTGTTGTCATTTCAAGGACAAATAAAGCTGTAAACAATAGATACCCAACCACAATTAAGAAACAAACTACCTGCTAGAGAAGTACGCTGATTCTGGTGTTGGTAAACTCATACTCTTGAGGTTCCAACACATGTGACGTGGAGCAGCTATTCTTAAACAGAGGGTCGTAAAAGGTTTTAAGTGGGTCCTCGAATAAATCATTTAAAATGTTAGTTGCACTTATTACTGAAGTCAATTATCTTCAATTTTAGGTTTTGGAGGTCTAGGCGGTAAGGTGTCAGACTTCTATACTGGCGGCCGGGGTTCAATCCTCGGTCCCGGCACATATTTATCTAATTACCAAACCCTTCCTTCACCTCTGACAAGATATCTTGTGAATGTGGGGAATGCCAGGCCTCCACCGTGGTTCGGATCCCACGTTAAACTGTAGGTCCTCCATTTCATCTCGCAATCACCCTAGCATTATACATTAGTGTAAGTGTGTATAACCCGAACGGTTAGTAAGACGTGGTGCTAATAATAATAATACGGTTTGGAGGAAAGAATTCGATGGTCTCAAGTATGTATTGATTTTCCGGGATAATGGGGGGGG